>PVLD010002301.1:0-169955 GCA_004027595.1 Dinomys branickii | reverse complement strand
ACTCAGGACCTTAGGTTTGCAAGGCAGGCACTTTGCCACTGAGGTATATCCCCAACTTGATTTTTATAGATAGTGAAAAATAATGTTTTTAAATAGGGGCACATGCTGGGGGCAACATTACTACAAATAATACATTTTTCTACTTCATCTTATAAACCTATCAGAGAGATTTCTAAAGTGGAGACACCCAATTTTCTGAGCAATTGGCACAGCACGGGAAGCTTCCTTTTCTGAAGACATCTTTAAAGGGGACACTTTTGGCTCTGTGTGTGTGTGTGTGTGTGTGTGTGTGTGTGTGTGTGGTTTGCATGTTTAAAAACCATTCATTACTGGAGACACATGAGGAATGTTCACTAACTGAGACTTAGAGGCAAAGAGCACTGAAAGTGATTTGAATCTTTTTTCACATGTTGAGCTGCTCTTATTTCTTCTCCCTCAGGGTTCACGTAAGAAATACTGAGCTAAACCCAAGTACATATTCAGTAAGAGTGAACATCTCTGTCCATATAGAAAGAGGTATACTAAAGCTAAGGCAGCACAACTGAAAGTAGCCAGAAAGTAGAAACAACTCAAATGTCTATCAACAAATAAGGCAACAAAGTGGTGTATATCTGTACTGTGAAATATTATTGGCCATAGATACAAATGAAAGACTATCATATGGACAACTCTTAGAAGCATCATACTGAAAGGAAGGAGCCCATCACAAAAGAGCACATACTAAGTCCATTCTTGCAAAATGTCCAGAACACGGTAGACTGTAGAGACAGAAACTGCATTAGTGATTGTCTAAGGTGAGGGAGTGGGGTAAAGACTAAAGGTAACTGGATGGCAGTGAAGGCATATGTGTTGGAGGGTGATAAAAGCACTCTGAAATGGACCATACTTTCACTAATTTTTAAGCAAATTAATATACTCAATATGACAGGTGCCAGACAGGCTGAGGCAAATCCAGAGTGCTTCCTCAGAACAGGAAGAAAAAAAAGGATAAGTGCTTCTAGGATTAAATAAGAATGTATTTTGTAAATACTGAAGACATACCAAATGTTGGAGAGGCTGTGAGGAAAAGGAACCCTTCTCCACTGCTGGTGGGAGTATAGATTGGTGAAACCACTGTGGAAATCAGTTTGGAGATTCCTCACAAATCTAGGATTAGAGGTCCCAATTAACCCAGCTATTCCCCTTCTGGGTATTTTTCCAGAAGAATTAAAATTATCACACCACAGCAATGTATGTGCCCCCATGTTTATAGCAGCATGATTTGTCATACCTAAATCCTGGAAACAACCCAAATGTCCATCCACTGAGGAATGGATAAAAAAGGATGTGTTATTTTTATACAATTGAGTATTACTCAGCTATTAAAAAGATAAAGTAGAGACTTTCATAGGTAAATGGATGCAACTAGAGGCCATATTCAATAGGACCCACACGTGTAAATGTTATATTCTCCCCCTAGTGTAAGAACATGAAAGAGTAAATAAATCCAAAATGCATAATAGATAATATGAAAGGGAAAGAAATTTCTCAAAAGAAGGAACAACTGGGATGGGGGAAAGAAGAAAAAGAAAGAACTAAGGCAAATGTGTGTAGAAGGATAGCTGGGATAACTGTACTGCTGATGTCTGGTGGTTTATTGAAAGGAACAGTTAATGCTTAATTTTTTAATATTTAGACCAATTTGCATGGTTATATCTAGTAATCTGAGCAACTGATGTGAAGACAACAATACGCAGTATGACAACCATTACTGAATTCCTGCCATCTTGCTTAATGAAGCTCTATATCATTTCTAATGTTTTTTCTTATTATTGTCTTTAATGGTTTGATCAATCTTCCATTCTTGTATCTGGTAATCTGAGCAACTTCATTGAACATAACAATATGTAATATAACAACCACTGTTAATTCCTATCATTTCATTTGAAACCCCACATCATTTTTAATGTCCTTGCTTTGTTTTGTTTGAATTCTGCTATTGTTCTTTTTTTCACTATTCTCCTTAAAATTAAAAAAATAAAGACATACAAAAATATGAAATTAACTTTGACCCACATGAAATCACCAGTTTTGGTCTTTTGATCAAAATTTTATTTTTTAATAATTGTAGGATTACAGAAAATTCACAAATATACTGCAGAGCATTCTCCCAAGGTCTTCATCTGCTTCTCCTAGTAATAAATTCACCTCTTACTAAGAAACTGAGAGTCAGAACCAAGAAGGTTCTATTGCTCCCGCCATGCCAGACTATGTCCCTTACACAGATGGTGCTTGCAATTTCACCAGCATCCATTTCTTTTCCCACTGTTTAACCCATTTAGTCATGGTGACCACTCAATCTCAGTACCATTTGCTCCGTCTTTCTCTGTTTTTTATAACCAAAATGGACACACCTTTTGATAAACATAATCAGATATTGGCAACATCCATGGTGAAGCTCCATAGTACTAAATCATTTATAATGTTTTAAAAATTATTTGTATTCTCTTTAATGGTTTGATCAACCTTGCATTCTTACATCTGGTAATCTAAGCAACATCACTGAAGATAATGATGTGTAATACAACAACCCCTGTTAATTTCAATCATTTTGTTTTGAAACCCTGTATCATTTTTGCTTTTGCTTTGTTTTGTTTTGTCTATGTTTTTTTTGTTATTGTTTTTGTTTATTCTCTTTAAAATAAAAAATAAAGTTACTTGACGCCATCCATGAAGGCCAGATCACATTATGCTCACCACGGCACTATCAACATAGGGCAGAATAGCAGCAAGGTGCAATGTTCCTAAGCACGGACTCAGCACCCAAATGGCAAGATCTCACAGGCCAGTGACATCACCAACCAGTTCCTCGGCCCTGCACACTTTGTTTAACATCCTGGCCTCAGAGTTGTTATCTACAGTGCAACACCCATCTCCATGTAGTTGTTGTGAGGATAAAATGAGGTAACACATGGAGACCCCTTAGCACCCTCCTTGGCGCATAAAGGCATTTGCCTTTGCTGCTCATCTCGGGTTTGGATGCCCAAAATTCCCCATGGACGTGCTCCCCATCTAACAGGGAGGTTATGTCCTAATCAGTCCCATTACAAGTTGAAGGATTAGTGAGAGGCAAGGAGGATGAGTTGTGTATATCATTTCATCCACCACTGACTGGTACATCCTCTCTTAGCCATTCCAGCATCAGACATACAAAATCATCATTAGAGCTGGTCCTCTGACATTTGTGAGGAAGCTTGGCTATCACTGGAGTACTTTTCCATCTAGTCTAACACTGGGCATTGTCAGCCAAATATCAGATTACCATAGTGACAGTTGGTGACACTAAGTAGCTGCTGCAACATGATAATGTGAGATTTTAAACCACAAAATGACCTTCAGGATGTCCCTGAAATTTGCAAGCTCCACAAATAATAGATATCTCACAACTCATTAGCAGAATGTAGCAAGCTGTAGTCCTCACTAATGAGGATGAACAACTTAGTGAAGAAGTGTGCAAATTATCAGCTATTTAAGAAAATACTTGATAAATATCTTTACCAAATTACACTTTATTTTGCATTGAAGCTCTCTCCTGCGGTGTTTAACTACACTGTGGGGAAACAGCTACTGCCTATAAAATCTGAAGCAAAGGCAATCACTTTTGAGTCTTTCAGTGCAATTTCCTTCATGTTCTTACAAAAGGAGCTTGTGCCACAGCCTCTGCCTCTGGAGGCTTTGCCTCTATTGTTAGGTTTACATGTTTCTAGTAATAACAGATGAAAATAAGGAGAAAGGCAAGACATTCTTATGCTTGCACAATTTTGATGAATAACATAATACAGCCCAGTTTTGTAGAAGACTGATAAATAGATGAGCTGTGATTACATAATAACAAAATTTGCTGGTCATGGAGCACAAGTCCAAGGTCATCACCAATTAGATAAAACAGGCACCTTCAGAACTTGGTAAGACTACCAGACTAGAAGTTGAGGAATGTCTTTATCAGATATTGTTTGATTACAACGACATTAAATAGAAAATCAACGTATTTAATACAATAATAAGTACTCATGGGCTGTGAAATAATTCTAGTAGGCACAGCTGAAGCTGGATGAAAGCAAATAATTCACATATGGCTCTTTCTCCAGCAAAATGCTGACCCTCATTGAGGACCAAGGGATGCTGTTGGCATGGCCCAGTAAACTGCAAGTGACAATGTCCAGCAGCAGAACATCAGGCATCTCAGACAGTAGCATAGAGGGATGCTAGTGTCATGGGCAAATGTCCTGAGACAAGATGGTAGAACCAGTCCTCTGGTTTACAGTTGTATCAAATCTAAATGAGCACATTTATTAGGGACAATAGGAAATCTACTTTGGATGTTACCAAAAAAAATCAATTTTTCAGAGCCATACTAAAGAAGATCCAGTTTAAGAAGAGACTACTGGCTGACCAGGTGGTAAAAATGTCAAGAACATATCTAACCACAGGCCTGGTGAATCTAACAGACCAAGAGAGGTGCAGGTCATCATCTCTGGTCTCCACTTCCCACTGATAACACCTTATCTCACCCAAGAGCACTGACTAAAGCTGAACATTTAACATGGGTACAATATTAGTAAATATTACTGAGGATTTTTCTCAGACACCACCAATTTTTCTACTAATGTCCAAAGTTTTCAGAACAATACTAACAAATCATGACATGTCGAGAATAGGGCCAATAAATAGCACAGAATTAGGGACTGGGCAAATGAGATATTTGAGAGCAGTGCTTTATTCCTTATTTAAACTTACTCCCCTTGTGATTCTAGAGACATGGGGGTCAATAAACGCACTCTGATGACTTTAGTATCTACAGCTCTAAACAAGCATTTCACCTGAATTCTAAGTGCCTGCTCAGAACTTCACTGGATAGGTCCAGGAGGGTGTCTGACAAGCAGAGTAAGCATGAGGATGTGTGACGGGGACCTACTCACCGCTTCCCCGTATCTCCTCTTTTCACTGCCTTACTACTTTCAGACTCTCTTTCTTCCTTACTCCACATCACTTTGTCTGTGGGTCTCTAGACACATGTGCAGGCTGCCCACTTTCCACCTGGAGACCAGGAGCATCTCTGTGCCAACCATCATTCATCTGCTATTTCTCCAACATCTCCTGCCACCCTTTCTGCTCTCATGCTGCACAACTGCACCATTTCCTTGCTCAGCTTCATCGGGTGCCATCCCATTGCAAGGGCTTTGCATTGGGTTTTCCTTTTGCCTGATGTACTCTCCCTCATCCCTCGGATACTTCATGGCTCTCGCCATCATAACCTTTGAATCCTCCCAGTGTGACAATATCCCTGGCTCTGGCGACGCCATTCTAGCCTCCCCCCTTCACAATGTTGTCTACCTAGCATTTATGAGAATCAAACAGGTACACTCCACATCGTTCAGCTCTATATTTTCAGCTCCTGCATGGAGCAGATGATACCTAGTGAAAAGTTTGTTATAAGAATAAAATATGCCAATTCATGAGCATTCTTTAACCCAGTACTTAAAAGTATTACATGCTCACTTAATATTACTAATTGATTACAAAACCAGAAACAATGGAGAGCAGAATCATACATACCTAGCTAATAGTTCAGGCCAGCTGATGCTCATGGTCAGGACACTGGGATCAGTTTGGCTTGAATATAAACCTTATCTGTGTTACCATCAACTTTTGCTGTCTAGGAGCAACATAAATAAACTTTCTAGTGCCTGGAATCCTTGCCTATGATATTGCAGTAAGAGTCACCTGCACCTATTCACTGGGAAAGTAAAATAAGGTAGAATAAAGTGCTCTGGGATTCCTGTGGGCAACTCCTGAAGCGTTTACTAAGTAAATGGTCATGACTAGCATAACAATGGGGCCTTCATTTATCCTCTTACCTTCCTGTGACTGGGCACAGTCACCCCGCCCATCTCTGTGTTTTGTGCTTGCTCCATAACACCAAAGCCCTGTGCTCCATATCTACCATCTTTTTCCTACTCCTTAGCACCTTGGCATTTCTGGAGGTGACAGTAGGTAAGCTGGCCACACCACAGTTTTCAGAGATAAGTGATTGATATAATAAATTCATTTATTTAAGCACCGCCTATTACTTCAATTTGTGTGTCAGCCTCTGCTTTCTCTGTCTTGGAGATACCAGAGAGAATGAAATCCAGCACTTGCCCACATGCAGCCACCATTCCACTGAGGCGTAACAGGGCAATGGATTAATCCTCCACAGCTTCTTACAAAAAGAGGGACTTGAGATAGCTACACTGTAGAATTTATGGGGGAGGAAGACATTTGGACCAGACTCCACTCTGGGAAACTAATGCACCACAGCCAGGGAGCACTGTCCAGTGTTCTTCTGCCCTGGCCTCCTTTAGTCACAGGACCAGTTAATCCCGTCACCTTGACTGCATTACTGTTGCAGAGATCATCAGATCGTGGTGTGCTATACTCATCAGAGGACAGCTGAATGTGCTGTGAGGAGACAGGGCCCAGTTGGAGGTGGATCACTGGGGATGTGCTTTGGAAGGTATACCTCTCATGGGTGCCTTCCACTGCTCTGCTTCCCAGCCACTGTGCAGCGAGAGGCTTTACTGCACTGTGTCCTTCTGCCCTGTCCTTCTGCCATAGAGCCATGTTACTGGGAACTGAACCCTGAGAAACTGTGAGCCAAATGAAACCTGTCCTCCTTTAAACTGCAGGAGTCGGATATTTGGTTCTAGCAAGAGGAAAGCTCACATGCACAGTCACAAAACAACCCTTCTGGAAAGAACACCGAAGAACTCTTCTTCTCCCCAATAACTGGGGCTTCCTATTGTTCACACTGGTCCTGTTATTACTCTTACTACTATCAAACTAATGATATAATTACTATGAGTACTATCTTCATTATTTTTAAAAATTATTTATCTCAATTTTCCATTATAATATTAATGTTAAAGCCTTTATTTATCTTATGATCAATGTTAATTGTTTAAAAATACAGAGGACATACCTTCAGTATTTATATTGAAATTGTCAAATACTGGAAGCAAAGGTCCATGGCTAAGGGAAAAGGAAACAAGGACTCATCAGCACACAGGAATGCACACATCATGGTGACATTCCAATTTATCTCCAGCACCTCACAGACTTCCAGTATAGTGACAATGAGTCAGCACTCCACTGTCCAACCTAGGACACAGGGAACTGGGCAAAACACAGTCAATCAAATGTCCAACCAAGATCATCTAGAAAGGCATGTACAGGGAAGTGGCTGACATATTAGCAACTTATCAGTAATGGCTCACAAGCTAGCCCTCTATGTCCCTGAAATAACAATGTACAAAGATTTATACTAACATTATAGATTGGTCCAAATCACCTCTGACAGCCGCATGGTTTCTTACTGTGCAGTGAGGTGACAAACCCATCTAAGTACTTTGCTGATGGGCTGATACCTGAGGAAGATAAGGTAGAATAGTGCCACATTTAATAGCAAAGCCAGACAGAGCAGCTCCCATCTCAGGCAAAAGGAACATGTGCAAACAGGGGTCTTAGCAGACCTACTTGCCCAAGTAAGCGCAAAGATGCTGAGGGTCCACTGTGGCAGGTGGTCAGCTAGCCATCACCCTAATAAATATTCCTGATACTGTACTTTTCAACTTTTTTCACTCACCTTCCTAACATGGATATTTCCACAGTTTAGGGGAGAAGTAAGTAAGCTCTATTACCTCTAGTGTTTGCCCTGGGTTTTGGACACATTTTTTTCTCCATTTGACTCTCTGCCCTATTTCTCATAGAGATTGCCACATGCAGTCATTTAAGACAAGAAGAGAGATGAAATTACAGATGAGAGATTTACTAATCACCAAGTAAATGCTTAGTCCTGTGCAACACAGGGTAAAGAAAACAGACTTCAGTTTCTACAAGTAGCTATGGAGCTCAATGGGATTTTCCAAGGCCCTGTATTTGAGTCTCAGTTGTGTTCCGTTATCCAAGCTCTGTGTTGCCAAAATTAATTCATTGTTCTCTATTTTCCATCCAGGAAGTCTTAAGTAGGTGAAATAATGTATGCAGAGCATGTAGTTGTTGGAATACAACACACTACTAAATACAAACTTACTGAACAACATGCACGGTGCATAAATGTTTAGTCTTTGAGCTTTTCATGGTCTTCTCCATGCAGTACCAACAGTCAGTATCTAACAACTACATGTTGGCACACTTTCTGCTCATTGTGGCATTAGCTGAGTATCAGGCCTGTGCCTGGCTCATCTTAGCAGACCCTGACACGCCCTGTGCTTTTCCCAGCATGTGAAGATCGTTGAATGGATGAGAACAGAGGTTGCACACCAAAAGAAACCACGGTGAGTTCTCTGTGTGCGCATTTCTTACAGATTATTTTCCTTCCTTTTTGCGAGATCTCTTACAACAGAGTATATCTTTTTAGAAATATTTTTAGATACCTGATCATACATATACTTTTGAGTTGTCACAGTGAAGATCTAGAATAAAGAAGCTTCAGTAGTAGCCCAGTGTTAGGTGAGCAGGGCGCCAAGAAAGCAATCTGGGTTTGTGAATGTAAATAGCACATGAGAGTCTGCAACTCAAAGACATGGATTGTGAACACCGCTGGAATCCCAGATGTCTTCCACATGCCTCCAAAGCCCAAAGCCTAAACTCTTCTAAGGCCAATTCACCCAGCTAATGTTTAATGCCCAGCCTCTGACTGACCTTACCATATCCAAATGGCACCAAACGCCAGGGCCCTTTGTTTAATAACTGGTTACTTTTGGCAAACTTTGCCAGTTAGGTGGAGAAGTTGATCTATGTGATCCTCAGACTAAGCAGGTGTGGTAGAGGCATAATCTGAGGTCAGTGGAAAGTAATAGGTCACAAAGTGTTTACCAAATCAGACACTCAAATATCTTGGCCCCCAGGAGAACTGACTTTTGTTACAATAAATGTCCCTCAGGCCGCAAGTACGTGAAGTCAGCCTCCATCATGCAGTGGAAAAGCCATTAAGTATGACGTATGCATTTTTGCACACTGGGCAGTGTGTTTTGAGTATTACTGTGCCATATCTACATTCCTCATGGAAATTCTGGATGGTCTCTTCCTTCACGAATGTCAGTGTTGAAATTCCATGCTCCTCTAAACTCACTGGTGTTTATTTTTATTGTTCATGTATACTTATGTTTGGATTGGCATGTGATTTATTGATAATATGTCAAATTTGTAAGGTGATGATATATTTCTCTCTCTCCTGTTTATCAAGAGGAAATACAGACAAACGTAAACATCATTGTGGATGCCTCAAGTCTTTCCCACAATGATACACTAAATACCCTTACGATAAATAACAGCACATAAACACACAAATATGTTTCAAATGCAACTCAAAACAAGAACTTGCTCTACACATTAGCAAAGATTCTACCTTTGTATCTGTGCTCAGCAGCTTATTCTAGGCAGATATATCACTCTGGCAATGTTGGCCAAGGTTCCTTGTGCGAGCATGGGAGGAGAGAAGAGGAGCTGCATCTGCTCACTGGATGCTCCCGCTGATGTGTCTCAGCTTAGAAAGGACGACAGTGAACAAAACCAATCAATGCACTGAGAGCTCACTAAATCTCAGCATTCTGGCTCATGCACAAAATACAAACAGTTAGTGAGGTAGTTGGCTCAATTATGGGCACCTCTGATGATGGGCTGACTTGGCTGTGTTTGAATCTATCAACCCTACAAGAAGAAGTGATGAGTCCATCATAACCTGCAGTCTATAGTTACAGAATATTTCCAATAGGTTTTCTAAAGATACAAGTCTATTTCCATTAAAGTCACATTTCTCTAGTGAAAATTACTTTCCACTGTCTCACAGGGAATATGGATTTTACATTATTAGTTACCCCTGCATTACTGTACAATCATAATCCATTTTTCCATCTGAGATCCTTCCTATTAACAGGTCAAGCATAGATTTAAATATAAAAAGTTTTCTTTAAAAAGATATAAAAGTACAGTTCAAATATAAATATACAGAGTTAATCATTTGATACTTGTATTTAATTTCAAACCATAAGTTGTGAATAATGTAAACTAAATATATTCACTTCTAGCCTGTGTGCTCAGCATCACCATTATTAAGATTTAACTCATCTCCTCTGTGTGTAGCATATATGAATGCATGTACACACACACATACTAATACAAAGATGTATTAGTTGATAAGTTGGTAAAAATATTGTGTAAAATCGCAATTGTACATTTGAGAAAATGCATGCTATGTGAATTAGTATTATTAAGAAACAATGTCAAGGTGAATGCTATTCATGTTTTCTTTTGTAAGCATAATAAGCGCACTTGTTTATTTAATATTCCTTTCTTAACTGTTTCTGTGGCTCACTGCTTTTCTCACAAGGCACATCTGTATACCATTCCAGATCTCTTTGTATTGTTTCACGTAGTGTAAGATTAGATTACCCAGTGAGGTATAAAAAATCCCTTTGATTTAAAACATTTCTCATATATTCCTCTTCTTTAACTGATACCTTGGGTAAGTAAAATGTTACAAGAGAGCTATCCTTCTATTTAAAATTTTTAATGTAATACATGCATGTGTTAATAAAGAAAACATTAAAGAGCTCTTATTACTCGTATGAAAGGATAAAACAAAATTCCATAAAAAATCATTAGAGAGTAACAAGAATTAATTTACTATGTTCCATAATTTTAAAAGAATGGTCAAAATATTACTCAGAGCACAAGTCATCCACAGGAAAAACTCTCTTACAGAAAAGAAACAAGCAGGTAATAGCATAAAACTTTCTTTTCAGGGAAATAGAGGAAGTAGTACTATAAATTAAACAAATTAGCATATATATTGAACTATGTGAAACAACAGAATGGAGAACTCAAAGAATTATTTGAACCTCTCTGTACTTTGTTTTTCTGTCTTCTCTTTTGCTCTTTGTTTATAAATATATTTTCAGATTCATTCTTCCTACTTTTTCTATTTTCAAAAAAAAATAGACTAAAATAGAGATGTGTGAGGCCAGTCCAACTTCCCCCTATTTAGTCACCAGCATCTCTTGGCCAGATTCCTGCTGCTTTCTCTAATTTATAGGTGTAATATCCTAACCTGGACTACTGCTGCTGGCCAATATGCTATTTGCCTAATAGCACCAATCCTTGGCTCACTGATCCCAACTAAGATCTCTAGGCAGAAATACAAAAAGTAAATTATATCTTTAAGGTAAACATTTGGCAGGCAGATTAGAGACAAATTCAAAAAGTTGTAGCACAACCAGTATCAGGAGTAGGGGTATTAGTTTTTATATTTCTCTCCTCCAACTCCCAGGTTTGATATGAGTGTGGCAGGATCTTAATGTGAAGCAGGAAAAGAAAAGCAAAGAGAGGAAGGCAGGAAGGCAGGAAGGCAGGAAGGCAAGAAGGCAAGAAGGCAGGCAGGCAGGCAGGCAGGCAGGCAGGCAGGTAGGAAGGAAGGAAGGAAGGAAGGAAGGAAGGAATAGAGGGAGGAAGGGAAAGAGGGGGAAGGGAGGGAAGGAGGATAAAATCTCTTTTTTGGTGAGGCTTCCAGGAAAGGGGGATCCTGTGAACCAGGAAAAGTCCCTAGTTAGACCGCTGACCTCCCTGCTTTTTAACAATAATATCATTGAGAAGATTTTTGTTGGACCAATAAAGTCACAATAAAACAGTTTTCAATCTTCAGGACACAATCTCAAATTACTTGAGATACAAATTTCATAACCAAATGGCTGAAAAAACTACAAAGGGCTGCTACAAATAACAGGCATTTTACTTATAAGGGAAGAATGAACCATGACTTGGGTGTGAGTCCTCAAAAACCCTGGAGAACAAAAGGCCACAGAAAGTCAGGAAAGTGCTAAAAAAATCAACATAAAATACCACATCCAAAAAAACAATCTTTCAGAAGGAAGAAAAAACAAAGACATTTTCTGAAGAAGAGAACTTGAAAGAATTGCTCAAGAATAAACCTCGTCCAAGAGAAATCGTAAAGGAAGCACTTCAGACATGAAAAATGACTTCTGAGGAAAGCTTGGAACTTCAGAAATGAAGCACAATAGAAATAGTGAGTTCCAAAAAATGTATTAGACTTTTTTCCCCAATTTTAGTATTTATTAGTATTAAAAGTAAAAATTAATACATGATAGAGTTTTCAACATATATAGATATCTTTTTACAAGGTAAAGCTGAGGCTTAAGAGACCTGTATGTGTAGAAGACATCTTGATTTGATTTAGAGGAAAAAAAGAGTATTAACTTTTAAGTAAACTATCAAAAATTACCACTGTATAGTATGTAGAATAACACATGTGTGTATGCACAGTGGTACCTCTGTTCATGGATGCCTCCCAGGACTCTGGAACAGGCATGTCCATGTTCATGTGGGAGAGATGGCCATGGAGTGTTCCTCACCTGATCTGAGTTCACAAACAGAAACAAAATTTTGCCAAACGCTTCTACTTGCAAACCAAATCATTTATAAACAAAAGTGTTCAAGATCTGAGGTACCACTAAATACACATAAGAATACAGATGGATGTGCATATATGATTTATATTCCAACCAGCCAATAGTTGTATTAAAATAACATGTTAAAAATTATCACACCAAAGAAACCATGCGATACTTACACTTGTGAGAAACCAAACATGAAAATAAGGATCAAAATGTATAGTACATATTGGGAAGTAGGAAGAAAACGTGCAAAGGAGAAGGGGAACGAGAAATCGGGGGAGAAGGGACAAGAAAATAAAGACTAAAAGGAAAAAGTGGAAACAAAGCTTTGGTTGATAAAGAGAGGAATGAGTTAGGAACACAGCTCAGTGGCATAAGCGCCTGCCTGGCAAGGGCGAGGTCCTCAGTCTGAGTTCCAATAGGAAATAAAATACAATCAAAAGAGGAAGAGGGGCTGAAGGGAGAGGGGTGCACTGGACAAAAAGAAGCAAGATAAATCATATACAGGTACAAATTCCCTGAGATGAATGTTATCACTATATACATCTAAAATGTACCAATAAAATAAAAAGAAAAATTTCAAATAATGCCAAAATTAGCAGAAAACTGGCAACAATGGCATAACATGGAAAAAATTAAACTAATACTAACTTTAGAAAAAGCAGTCCTACTTCAACTGTATCAATAACTACAGTATATAAGTGGTCTAAATAAAGCAAGTAAAAGAAATGGGTTGTCAGATTCTATTTAAAAAAAGATCCACTATGTGATATCTTCAGGAAACTCACTTTAAATATAAACGTGTAAATAAGTAAAAAGTAAAACAAAGGGGAAACTTTCAGTATAAAAACACAAATCCAAAGGAAGAGGAATGGCTATGGTACCATTAGATAAGTTTCACTTTCAAATAATGAAATGATCAAGGGTGAAAGGGCCCTGGCTTGATGATGAAAGGATCAATTCGGCAAGACAACATTGCAAGCCTAAATAAATGTGCAATTAAAAACAGAGCTTCAGAATAAGGCAAAGACTTACAAACTACAACAGAGACAAATTTAAAAGAATCAAAGCAATAGGAAAGTATGTCCTTTAATATAACAGAGTTAAACTTGAACAATTACACAAAGATCATTTGTAAATTTCCAAATATTAAGACACCAACCTTTCACTAAACCATCTATGAGTCAAGGAAAAAGTCTGAAAGGAAGTTAGAAAAGATATGAATTAAATAAAAATGAAAATATCATGTATCAAAATATGTGGGATACAGCTCAATTGGTGTTTAAAGGAAATTTATACCGCCGAGTCTTAACACCCCGAAATCAATAACCTAACTTATCACCAAAGGAAACTACAAAATGAAGAGTCAGTTAAATGCAAAGCAGGCAGAAGGAAATAATAATAATAAAAGGTGTTAACACAAATTGATGTGAATTAAATAAAAAAGAGACGAGAAGACAATTAATTAAAAGTTGGTTTGACTAAAAATTATTAAGATTGATGAAATTTTATCCAGACTAAAGAGAGAAGAAACGAAAGGAAAAGACAGACAAAGAGAGGGAGGAAAAGAGGGGACAGAGAGAAGCTGACGCCAGGAATGAAAAGGGAGAACTCACAGGTGCTGGGAGAGCAGGACCTGAAGTACACCTACTTCTTCAAAGGGTTCAAATAGCAGAACTCATTATACAATAAATATATTACCTAAAGAATTGCATATTTACTATAGAAACTGAAATTATGTCTAAAATTTCTAATAAAGAAAACCCCAGTACTTGTTGTTTTAGAATTCCAACATTTAATAAATAATGATAATTCTACACAATTCTTCCACTTTGCAATTAATTTATCATCCCTGAAAAAACGTTGACAATGATATGCAGATATCAAAACATTTATTATGAAATTTTGATGGAGAGTCAAAGGAACGAGACTATTCAAAACAATCTTGAAAACGAGCTATTCACACCACCATCTAGTTTCAGGACTACTGAAAACCTGCCATATGAAGATGACAACATGTCTATGAATGTTATATATTCAGTGGGAGATTAACTTACTGCCATACAAGTAGGCTAAAATCTGAGACCTTTTGGTCTTTCAGACTAATCAATGAAAATTTTTCAAAACAATATGGTAAAGAACCAATGGTCCAATTTTTAAAGAAAATAAATAACAATGGCTTACCAAAGAAGATATCCTAAGGACAAAGTAGAACAACAAAAAACATGTTCAGCATCATTACTCATGAGGAAAATGAAAATTAAATTGACAAGATACAAGGGCAAACCTAGTTGAATGGCTACAATTGACCCCAGAGAAATATCTGAAAGAACCAATTGCTGTCAAGGAAGTGGTGAAACAGGATTTCTCACTCCTACCTAATGGTAATGCAAACTGGTACAGCCATTCCAGAAAAGACTTGGTCAGATTCTTAAAAAGTTAAACACGCCTATACTACTAACCCAGTTATGCCAACCCAAGATATTTACCGAAGACGGGTGAAAATATATGTTCATACAAAAACTTGTATGGTAAACTTTCCAGGAGCTACATGGGTATATATCTCTGTATATGTATAATAATCTGCAACTGAAAATAGCTGAAATGCCTTTCAAGTGAACAATGGAAAAGCAAATGGTGGAGGAAAAGTACAACAAAGAAGGTAAAGGTAATTCTCAGAAGCGTTATGCAGAGTGAAAAGATTAGTCAAAGGATTCCATACAGTCTGTTTTTATCTGCATGCTAGTTTGGGAGACTGGCAACCGGACAGGTTTGTGAGGGTCTGAAGAAAGGGGCAGGGGCGGGCTACGAAAGAAAAGCACAAGCTAAATTATGGGCTGAGCAAATGGATGTGTATCTGATTGTGATAAAGATGATTCTACATATTTGTCAAAACTCAGAGAACTACACATCAAAACATAAATTTAAAAAATATATTCCAAAGGTCACATTTGCGTTTCCATTCTTAACTTGAAAGGATATGGTGAAATTTTACTAGGTATAAATTTTTAAGATATATTCAAAAGGTCACCCAAGAAGATGGCCTTATTGGGCATTTTCTTGGTATACATCTGGATTTATTCTCTTACATGTCAACACATCTTTAAATTTATGCACGGGCTTTTCCATCTCACAGACAAGAGATTCCTTTCTAGCCTCACTTTTCTCTGTCCTGAAAATCTATACTCTTCTCGCCCTTTGCATTAAATTCTCCCTCTTTCCATTTGCTTTGATGGTAGATTCCTGTCTTCCATATAACAAATCAATATTTAGTCATCTTTGTTTTTTGTGCTTGGCATCTTTACTTCCTTTATGTGTTGAGATGATGCTGTCTTGGTTTTTAGCAATCTGTATTGCAGCTTTCAATTCTTGTTTTCATGTCTTCCTTTTGTTATCTTTTTGCTGGGTGGCAGAGTCTCTGGTGTAACCTGTGCTACTATTGAGTGTGTGTGTGCGCGCGCGTGTGTGTGTGCGTGTGTGTGTGTGTGCGCGCGCGCGCACGTGTGTGTGTGTGTGTGTGTGTGTGTGTGTGTGTGTCATGATGAATGGTCTTCTTGTTTCAGGCTGTATTGTCTTCTCTCAGCTTCCTCATGCCTACCTGCCTACTCACCTGAACGATGATTACAATTTCCATTCTTCCTTTCATCTGTGGTTCCTATCCAAACTTCCTGCTTTTGCAGGTAAGTTATGTCTTTCCATTTACTAGTAGAAGAGACCCATTGGTTTTCCTCCACCACTTACATTTTGAAGAATCACATTTCTTGGGCATTTTCTCTTAAACTATTCAATTTGAGGTAATTTAATTTATGGCTAGAGTACACCTACTGTCCTTCTGTGAGACTCGACTGGACATCTTGCGCTGGACTAGTTTGACAATGTGGAGAGATGGCCCATTTCCACAAAGAGATCAACTCAGGGCTGGCCTTGGTCACTGCATTCCTGTGGACCCTAAATGAATAACTCATTCACATGTGCCTGCCTGTCTCTGACCCTGTTGGGGCAGTCACTTCCCAGTAGCTGTTCAGTCAGATTGGGATTCCATTCAGCTCATGGTGAGC
This sequence comes from Dinomys branickii, assembly GCA_004027595.1. NCBI lineage: Eukaryota > Metazoa > Chordata > Mammalia > Rodentia > Dinomyidae > Dinomys > Dinomys branickii. The sequence goes on along the minus strand of PVLD010002301.1, from coordinate 153,409 downwards.
ATTCTTGGGCTCGGGGACCTGTGGGAGTAACCTGTGAGGACAGGAAGGGGCCAGCACTGTCAGTTTCCTTGGTCGGCAATGTTTGAAATTCATGTTTCCCCATTGGTTCAGTTGACACTAGTGTTGTTTAGACAAACTTTGAGCTCTCTTTTCTTTCTTTGATTAGCACTCAGAAGAAAATGTTGTGACCTAGCCTCTCCATGTCACCTGTACACGTAAAATTATTCTCTAAATGTTTCACCATCATCTGGAAAAAAGTATAAAAAGACCATCACAAGTATATAACTCTTATACAAAGATAATATCCTACTTATTCCATGTTTTATTCTATAGGTTTTCATCATATGACTTTTTAAAATATATATTAATGGCTGTCAAAGTGTATTTCAATATGAACAAAAAAGACCCAGTAAAATGCTTCAATGTCAATAAATCTGACTAATGACATTCTACATTTACACGGCAATCTACAAGAAGTTTACAAGTTATGTTAATGTTTCTTTGTTAACCAAAAAGAAGCTTTACATTCTAAGAAGCATTTCAGTTTTTGGAATTTCAAAATTGCACTGAAGCAATTTCTACACATTTAACAACTCAAACCAAGGCTAATATGCTCATATTCAACATATAGATCTGTGTCAGAACATTCTATTAAAGTTTAAAGCCTATGAAGACAATTCTCCAGAGGTATCCTACATGATTAAAAATTTATTTCTTATGGTTTCTAATATATATACTACCTGATGTAAGCCATAGATCATTGCAAAGTCACAGACTTGGCATATGAATACCGTGTATAATCCAACTGAGAGTCAAATGCATGTGGATGCTTCCTTCTTATCGACTCCTATTACCTTTTAACTGCAACTAGGATGTCTTTCTCTTCTTGGCAGTGCTGAGAATAGAAGGCAGGGCATTGTGTGTGCTAGGCAATTCAACTAGAATTTTTAACTAACTCAATGAAAGAGAATGGGCAGCTAGGGTGCAATATTCACAACACTAGAGTAGTGTAGGAACTTGTGTCCATGAACGTACAGGTCCACTATGTTCAGAAAGTATATGCTGGATATTCTTCAAGTTGCTAGCTGCAGTGTACAGAGTTCTGATGGCAACTACATTTGACTCCTGAGGCTCACACTGTGTCAGATATCTTCCAAATCAGACGTATAAGCTTTCAGTGTTCAACTGAATAATAAATATTAAAACAGTAAGTACCTTAGGTTGTGTTCATGGAAATTCATTAGTAAATGCAAGACTTTGGCCTGAAGAGTATGATGTTTTGTTTTACCTACAAGCTAACATGATAGCCAGCCAAAGTTGCAGGGATGCTCACAAGAAGGTCCAAACTTCTGGAACTTTTTTGCAAACAGCATGACAAGAAGAAGCCTGAGTTTCAGGCTTAGCCAGCACCCCATGTGGACCACAAGAAGTGCAAGTGGATGCTGCCCAGGCATGTATTGTGTTGCAGCTGAGGCACTCCCCTCTGGAAGCCCCTGGAACTTTTAGACTGGCCTGCAAGTAAATCTCCTGGAGCTTCCCCAAAATAGAGAATTTATCTTAACTACACCAAGCAGCAAACAAACCTGCTACTCCAAAAGAAGACTTTTCTCTCCCTTCCAACACTCTTCCAATATTACTTACTCTATAAACCTTCTGGAAAATACAGTCCACATCAAAGATCCTAAGTATGTGTGCTTAGTAGATGTGCAATTTCTCCCCAAAAAGCCATATAAAGATCTGCTTCTTGGTAGAGAACTAAAATTAAGGAATTCTGTCCAAAACTCACTGTGGATGTAGATAGTTGATGGATGAATGACAGCTAGAAATCTGTGTTAGGATGCAGCTGATGAAGCCTGAAAACTTGGTGAGTGTGTGTGTGCATGTGTGTGTGTGTGTGTGTGTGTGTGTGTGTTCAGTTGGGAGTAGGGGTGATGGATTATTAATATATACTGACAGGCTATTAAATAGTAGGCCCTGAATTAGGTAATTTGGCATAGCAGTTAGAAGCCAATTGCGCTGACATCAGGCAGACCCAGTTTACATCAGCTCTCTGCAATTTATGGGCTATGTAATGTAAAGCAAGATAGTTGATAATCCTAAAATTCCATGCTTTTAAGAGAACAACAGAAATAATACTGAAGCTGCCTACATGATATTCAGCTTCATAGTGAGAGTGGAGTTAAATCATACTCATAGCACTCATTCAGATTGGCATGAACTAAATGCTAAAAAATTAATTACTGTAATTACTTATTTTATATCACTAAGTCATCTGTTGGTCCCAATGATAGCCATTCTTCATCCTTGAAAACTGCATATCCACTTTGCACCATTTCTCAAAAAAAAAACAAAACCCACAAAGACTGTACCATGAGGAACATGAGATGTATAACATCACTAATCATTGAGGAAGTACAAATATAATTTACTATTTCACATCTATTAACACAGCTATTATCTTTTAAATTAGAAAATGGTAATTGTCAGCAAGGATATAGAGAAAATAGCAACTCTGTGGATTACTAGCAGGGAAAGAAAGTGACGTGGCCAAAGTGGAAACAGTTCAAAGGTTCCCCACAAAATTAAACACTGAATTACCCCATGACCCTGAAATTTTACATCTGGCACTACACAAAAGACCTGGTAGCTAGGACCAGAAGAGAATCTGTATACTCACATCCATGGTACATTATTCTGAAGAGATAAGAGATCCAGGCAACCAAGTCAAGCCTTCAGCAGATGAATGGGTGATCACAGTGTGGTATATGCTTACAGTGGAGCATAATCCAGCCTCTACAAGCAGTAAAATTTTGCCACCTGAAATAACATAGATGGCTCTAGAAAATGTGCTTAAAGAAATAAGCCAAGCCTTACTGAGGAACACATACTATATGACTTTACTCACATGAGACACCGAGAATAGGGAAGTTCTTAGACACAAAATATAACAAAGATCATCACCACTGGTGGAGACAGAAAAAGTGAAGAAGGGACAGTCACTATTTAATGTGAACGGAGTTTTTGTTTCAGATAATGAGAACATTCTGGGATGTCCTGTGAATGCCTAATGATATGGATGAACGGCCGAGCCACACTTATGAGTGTTTAAAACTTCAACTTTATTAGCCATAGATGTTATCCATACCTGACCAAACAAATTAATATTAAAGTAGAAAAAAGACCTGCAGCTCAGCAGAAATCACAAATTAATCTTACTTTATACAGTTATGTGCATCTATTTTCAGATTTTACCCACTTTGGATTCTAAAATCAATTTTTCTAAAACTCTGCCTTGCACCATTGTGCCCTTCTTAAAAGGCACAGATGGGAATCTTAGCAAATGCACACCAAACAGCACTTTTCTTGTCTTTTCTAATACAGCAAGCAATGTAAGCAAATAAATAAATACAATTCAGGAATACATAACCATATATTCTTAGATACACTCTAGGGTGTTGCAAATCCCAAACCAAATGTTATTTCTGCTGTTATTGAATTCCTATTTTAGATACACAGAGTTCAGATGGTAATGAGCCTTGCTGTGCCCCGAGTTAACATTATTAAACAGCCAACTCAGTTCAAGCTTATGTTTCAAAGTACTCTGGACATGGTTTAAAATCCCTCTCAGGAAATCTACCAGTTCCTCTCTATGAAGGTATGACATAATCAGGCTATAAGTAATTGGTTACCACATTGGATTCTAATCCTGAAAGAAATGGCTGGTGCTTCATTAAAACAATGGTATTCACCTGTTTTTCACCTTCAGCTGTTGGCATCTATGTTTCCATCAAATTTCTTGCTGCACTTCTCAAATTCAGCAACATTTAACAACTTATTTCCAGTCACCATATTTATATTCCAACCAATTCAATAAAATGCAGCAAATGGAAAAGTGAGATCAAGGTCATTCTGTTATTTCCCTCACAAAAGAATTTTCTAATAGCTGTAAAGAGTAAAACAGTGAGTAACCTATCTGAGTGGATCCATGGGGTCTTTTCATACTCTACACACTGCTGCGGGCAACCAAAATCACTAGTGTCTTGGAAGACCAGAAGATGCTCCTGCCGGGTTTACACAGCAATCTATATAGCAACATATGTTTGTAAGTGACCAACTCTGGATCCGCTGCATACGCCATGGAAGAGCAAGGAGGGAAACTCATTCAGGTTCATATACTAGTCAGAGAACTTTAAATTCAAATAGGAAATGTGATCCTGTCAATTTGAGCCCCACGATGCCATGGAAGAGTGCAAAGGGGTGCATAGATGGGAATGATGTGTCCGTGGTCACAGCAAGGGAACCTGCTGGGCAGGAACCTACAAGCACTGCAAAATTGCGTAATTGCTGTATTTATGTTACTAATGGCCACAACATGATTGTCCACATTGATTTCTACCAAGAAAGAAATTTTTTTACACAGGACCACTGCAATATTGAAATCCATGTATCTGTAGATTTATACAACTTTGTTCCAAAGGCTAAATCAGTAAGAGATGGAATCATTTTGCACCATGCTCTCAAAGAGAATTTGATACAGAAAACAAACAAACAAACAATGTATTCAACTGATTTCTTAGGAAACTAAGAGGTCACTGGCTAAAGAGTTGCCATGACAACCAGCAGGAAGGGAGGAGCTAAGCATTGCTCCTAGCCACCTCACTGGGTAAGAGCTTCCAGTTAGGCACCCACTCCACCCCAGCCTGCTTTCTATTCACTGAGTTTCACTCCCTTACCCTACAGCCCAGACCTCTCCAGCTATATTTTAGAATCATGTAAAGACATAACCTCTATTAAGTGGAACATTAGGGAATTGCAAGTTGTCTTATGCCCACAGTTATACTGAATAAAAATACTCCAGAAGAAGATACACTCCACAAGTGCATTTTGGGGGTTAACCTGTGGGTGGGAGAAGGGGAGAGTAAAAGTTTAATGCAAGAAAATAGGAATGGTGTCTATCCTTAAATACTAATCTGCTACTTACAAATAAGCTTTCCTGATGGTATAATGCAAAAATTTGAACATCCATTCCCAGTATTCACTTGTTTCTCCTGTGCTCACTAAGATGTTCTAAAACCTTAAATTTGGACTTACTAGACATGGACAGAAAATAAACCCCTGGGAATGAAAATCTAGTCTCTCACATAATAATTATACAATTCTTCTTGTACCTTATCTTTAAAAAAATTGGAGCTCCCACTACAAAAAGTAGGCAATTGTTTCAGACTCTAGCTAATTATGGCAAGAATGTAAAGATTTTTAAGGGCATATGACAAAGCAAAATGCCGACACTATGATTTCAACCCATTTCAAGCCAACGAGTAAAATTGGTTCATGTCTGAAATTAAAATAAGTGTTAGGATATCATGTATAGAAATTGAATATTTTGAGGAAAAGTTGAATGTAGCTAGTGATAACCTTCTACTTTATGTCTTCTGTCTCCATTCAACACCAAGCTGGGGGACATAAAGTTTCTAAACTTTAAATAGCCACAAAGGAAGGAAATTTATTCCTCCCTGGTCTGACTCTCATTTTCTCTGCTTACTGACACAGCCTATGCATTTAAAATCAACAGGGCCTCTTTGCACTTGAAGAGAAATGCTAAATTACTTATATAAACAGAGCACTTAAGTTATGCATGAAGGATTTTCAATTCTCACAACATAGACAAATGTATCCCTACAAATCTGGACACCATTTAGAAAAACTGACAATACTATACTCATAGCAATAGTTTGCCACTGAGCTGCGGATCCATTAATTTGTCAAAATATCACCAGATGAGTAAAGTACAATTGTGTTATTGAGCCAAAGAGAAACAAGATAAACTCAAGCAGAGTATTGATTAGAACTCTTTCAATGACAAGTGACAGAAATCACAGTCCAAGCAGGTTTATGCAAAAGAAAAATAGAAGGAGGAAAAGAGGGAAGGAAGGAAGGAAGGAAGGAAGGAAGAGAGAGAGGGAGGGAGGGAAGGAGGGAGGGAGGGGGGAGGGGGGAGAGACTATATCCATTCATGTAACTCAGCAAATAGAGAAGTAGGGACTAGTATGGCTTTGATAGGTTAGGCTGATCCAGGCCTGGTGGCATCTGCAACCCCAGGACTCTAAGGAGGCTAAGATAGGAAAATTCAAGCTGGAGCCCTGCCTAGCAACTTAGAAAAAGTCTGTCTCACAATTTAAAAAACATTAAAGGGGCTGCCAATGGAGTTCAGTGTGCAGTCTCTCAGTGCAATCCCCAGTGAAACACACAGATGCGCATGCATGCGTGCCCACGTGTGCACACACACACACACACACAGAGAAAAAGAAAAAAAGAAAAGGAAGTAAGACTGAGCACAGGTGGCCATCATCATGATTCAGGTTCTCTGATTCCATTCTGTTTCCATCAGGAACAAAGTGCAAGATCAAAACAAGGGCATACCTTGCACACCCTTCACACTCTTAGTGCTTGGGTCCAGCTGGGAAATTTCTGTGTATTTCCTCAGGTACTCCACCCAAAAAGTCATTATTTTGATGGTGTTGTGTACCAACCAGTGTAATCACGTGTGGCAGTTAACCTTGACTGTCAATTTGACTGGCTTGAGACACAAAGGAAGTTAGCAAAGCACAGTTCTTGTTGGATCAAAGGGTGTGACCTTGGGGATTATATCTGTCCCTTGCTCTTTCCTCTCTGGGCTCTTTCTTGCTCTCAGCTTCATGGATTTCATGACCTTGGTGTCTTTCTTCCACCACACCCTTCTGTCCTCATGTTTTTGCCTTGGAGCCATCCAACCATGGACTTGCCCTTCTGAAACTATGAACCAAAATAAGTTTCTCCTCCATGTGTTTCCAGTATTTAGTCTCAGGGATGGAAATGTTTACCAATGCACCAGGGGAATGTGAAGTGCTGACTGGCTTATAGCTGGAATAAAAGAAAATGTTGAGAACAGCTGGGATTGAAGATGGTCTTGAAGGGAAAGGGAAGTGTTAGGGTTTAGAAAGACATTTTTCCTCAATCTATTACTTATTTCCTATCATATTTCATCATTTGTGGTTGAATGTTATATAATGCTTCCATTTCAGCTGTATTGGGTTGAGCATTATTTCGTGTAAATGAAAAATACTAAGAGCAAGGGGTAGTTAGCATACTGATAAATAAACAGCACTGATGTGCTCAAATGAGAAGTAGGGGACGGGGATTCTACCCACACTGTTGACTGTGAAAAGTCTGAATCGGACTTTACAAATGGTGTGCAAAGCCAGGAGATGGTGGGGTCTATGCAGGAGCTGCTTAGGGCTTAGGGAATGATCCACTAATAAATCCAATGTCTGTTCCAAAATTAGAGAGGACCATCAGCCAGAAGACATGGGGATGAAGCTTCATCCAAGAAGCAGGACTTTGCATGGAGTTGGTTCAGCCAGAGGAAAACCAGATGAGATTAAGAACAAAGCTGAAATAGAATTCTGGGGATTCTGTTTAAAAGTCTAATTTAGGTCTTATATCCCTAATGTCCTACTAAAATTGTCAAGTGGGTTCATTACTTTCTTCTAAAACCATCAACTTCTCCTTCTGCCTGAATCTATCAGTCAAAACTACTCTTCACAGAGCCATTAGGATTACGGCCCAAGTAGCCCTTTGATGCACTGTCTGTGCTCAAGTAAAAGAATGTGCAGCTGGGACGAGGCAAACCCATGTTGCCATGTTTAAACTGCTCAGAGACAAAGACCCTGAACTGAGAGCCCTAGCTGTCTGAATATACAGAGACTTTCCTCTGCCCCATGCCCAGTCCATCCTTTCCAGTGCTCTTACCAAGTCCACATTGACCTCAACAACAATGGGGGCATCAGACAGTTCTATCTAAATTTGCCAGAGTTTCCAATGGACTTATGATTTAGCAGTGCCAGTGGTAGATGAGCCACTCCCAAAATATTTCACCATACTTTCACACAGCAATAGAAGAAATTCAGCATCATATTTTCCACAATGCACTATGCAGAGAACCAGTAAGCCACAGCAAATTCAGAAATATATGAAGTGCAGAGTTTCCTCTCTGTCTTTAGAACCAAAATGATGATGGTTCTTTCAGTTCTATTAATTGGGAACTATGCTGGTTCAAGATCCAGCTCAATATGAAGTGAGTCTGCTTTCGACTCTACCTAAAACCAGGCTGGACTGAAAAGAGCTGAAAGAAAAATCAATTTTGTTTTCCTATTTTTGCATAGGCTTTGGTAGATGAGAGTAGCAGACTTTTTAAATTGGATTGGATTCTGCTTTTTCCCATTTCAAACAGTGATAAAGCAAGTTCTGATACTTACAAAGGTGATCTTCTCTTCTCCTTTTAGCTATCATCCTTCTGGCTTTGTGGAAAATAAGGGTACCTCACTTTAAGTGTCTTGTAGAGGTAGTTCAAAAATAAAAGCTTCAAGCACCCAGAGATGAACTCATTTTAGATATTCTACCTTCTTGAACTCCATTTCTATTACGTGATATCTTTTGAGTGTTATAACTGGGTTGCTCCATTACTCTTCAGGCTTAGATTATTTTGTGTGATTCTGTATCAACTACCAGCTCTTCTTGGGCTCAGTGTATATTTGGAAGTATGGCCAGATGACTATCCCAGTGCATTCACCAAGATGATATACACTGACTTTGGAGTAAAATGGTGTCTTACAATGTGCCTTATGTAGAGACATGATGTATCCTTGGAGAGCATGCACTTTGCAAAGGAAGGCAGAGGTCTGTCCCATAGCATCTGGAGGAAGTAGTATTTTTTTCAGAGAGGGGAGGGGAGGGGACAGTGGGACAAGGCTTAGTGCAGTGGAATCCACCAGCATGCCTTTTGTGATGGTAGAGATTTGTTTTCTTCTGGTAACTACCATATGTAACAAATCAATTTAAATGTTTCTTCTTGGTGGTATTTCATGATAATACTGGTTGTCTGTCACAGCTAGACACAACTCTCCAACTGTATAGTGAGGAGGCCCACTCCCCACTCACATTTCCATGGAGCCAGGCATGGGGATAGCATCCTTCACCATACAGAAAGGAACACTAGTTTAAAGCACTGGGTGGTGACCCCCACTGGTCTGTGTGTGTGTAGCCACTCAGTGTAAACCACGGCGTGGACAGGGGCCACAGTATCCAGCTGTTATTCCATGTGGAAATAAGGAGGAGGACAATGACACTTTGGACTGAGGGTGACCTGACATTGCCATCTCACCGAGAATCACAAAATGTTTAAAAAATTAAAAAAAGATTAAAAGAAGAAATATATGTCTTCTTGACTAAAGCATTTTTATATCAAGAAAACTATAACAGAAACATTGTGAATATAAAGGAAATGCCAAACTCTTTTTTTTTTTTTTTTTTTGCGGTACTGGGGATCAAACTCAGGACCCTGTGCCTGCTAGGCAGGCACTTATTCCACTGAGCTATATCCCCAGCCCTACCAAACTCTTGTAGTTATCTGTTATAGTGGAAAAACAAACAACAGAAAACAGCTCTTACAGGGCCAAAATTAGGAGAATACATAGTGTTATCAAAGCCCGCAAAAGTATTCCAAAACCATAAAGTAGGATTTTGTTTTAACAGAAGCCAACTTTTTATGCTCCCATCCCGAATTCCACAAAAAGCACAATATGAACCAGTATGAAATTTGGGATTCCAGTGAACACATAAGAAAATGATAAGCAAAAAATGAAAACTGCATGAGATATTCTTAATATCAGATGTGCCATTAATACCATTATAAAGTTGTCTTTAAATCACAAATGGTGTCAATGAAAGGTTGCAAGAGAGAAGAAAATTTTGCTGAAGATCACATACACCAAACATTAAAATTATCTTTGCCTTGTACTTAGGCTAATTGAAGCCTTCCATTTATGGAAGAAAAGGCTCATCCTTCTCCCCAGATCCACACAATCACTTGCTAGGAAGAAGTAATCTCATCCAGTCACACATTCAGCCAAGAGACAAGCAAATACAGCTTTCCTCAATTAGCATTAGCTTGGGGGCACCCTTCTTACAACCTATAAAACACAATAATATCAAATCAATTGAGCAGCAGGGACACAGCTCACAGGTATAGCACCTGCCTGGCAAGCACAAGGTCCTGTGTTCACTTCCCTGTACAGACAGAATAAAAGAGAGAAGAAAGGAAGAATATAACTTTTGTCTATGTGTATAAATGTGAATGAGTGACCTCAAAGCATTATACCAATAGGTGTGTGGGGGACAGGCCCCCAGATTTTGATGATTGGTGTCCAGGAATGCACCCAACTGTACTATACACTGCCAAAACCTCAGAGCATATGTGCAAGCTCTATTTAAGACCATCATTATCAAAAGAGTGTCCATAGTAATACTATTATAACCTTTATATACATTCTTGTCTGTAATTTTGCTCACAATAAAAATGAAATGCATAAAAGAACACAGTAATGTATTTGAATAAAATGGGCCAATCAGATATCTAAGGTCTTTAACTAGATGGGCTTCTTTGGGGTCTCCAGTTGAGGTCACATTCTTTTGAGAGTCTTTAACCTCTTTAGAAACTAGTGAATACTCAAAAAATCAGTGTTTGCAGTATTTGTACAGAGGTGACCAGAGCCCATAGCTGCCTCTTTCTGGGTATTCATTTTTTATTTCAGGCTAAGGTTTCATATAAATGAAAAGAGCACCAACTTCTTGTTCTTGATGGGCATCAACCCCGACCCCCAGTGCATACACCCACCTCCAGTCACAGAGTTGTACTCTACCTCTCCGTCACCTTGAGCAACAACCTTCTCATGGATCCCAAATCTGCAAGGCCCACTTCTCTCACAGTCCCTTCGCAAGCCCAAAGATGTTTAACTTACTTATACCGTGGCCTTGACTCTCTACCTGGCTATCTGGCCACACCTTGGAGGGCTTTATTTTCCATACTTGTGAAATGATAGGTTTGCATTGGAAACTTTTTCTACTCTGAAACACACACGAGAGATGGTAGCACAGAAGATACGCAGGGCTCTTTTAGTGCGGAGTTATGCTCAGTGGTTTTCAAAATTTGAGATCTTTCAAATTCCTTAATTTTGCAACACTGTAATCCAGAATACTGGCATATTTTCTTTTTACAACAAAGAGGAAAGCAAATCAAGCTCTCATTTCTCTTACATACTTAAGCAAATTTTCTGTGAGGCATTTTAAAAGGAGGAAACAAGCTTAGCTCTAAATGGAACATGAAATAGTATTTGAATTAAAAAAGATGTTTGTGGACGACACCTAAGAAACTAAGCATAAATGGAGTTTTGCTGCTGTTGCAACTTTAACAAGTGGCACAAGGCAGGAAAACCATCACCTGAGCAAAGGCTCTGAATGACAACCAAACTTGGTTTTGACTAGGGGAACAATATATGGGGGTGGTTTATACAGGGTGAGGGATTCCTTCAGGACAATGCAGCAGAGATACACTGCATGAGGTTATTTGTGGGATTGAGTCCATGCCTTGAAGAGAGACAAGAGTTTCGTTTTGGCACAGGGCAGGTGCTGGGTGTGGGGACAGGAGTGAGCGAGGAAGAATGTTAAGAGGAAGATCGCTAGGGGCAGTAACATTCCTGCTGCTGCATTTATGTGACATTTGACCTAACCGAATATGCCTGACACAGAGAAGAGGAAAACAGGTTACATAACTTCCTGGCAACTTCACACAGAATTCAGGTGGAAGGGCGGACAAAATTGCAGAGCACTTACTGCATCTTAATTCATAAAGATCATGTGTAAGTCAGTTCCCATTGCTGGGACACAATGTTCAGTTCCTATAATTTAAAGGAGAAGAGAAATGGCTTGCCGTCTCCAAGACAGAAGCACCATGGTGACAGGGTGTGGTGAAGTCTGCTCACTTTGTGGCTGTACAGAAGCAGAGAAGCACGGAGCTGGGACAAGAATACCCCCTTCAAAGTCACCACCTCCTACGGGGCCATATCCCCTAATGGCATACCCAGCTATGGACACTGATGAGCACAGTGGGACCCGATGGCCTCCCAAAAACTCACCCCTGAATACATGAGATGTGGGGGAGCTTTTTAGATCTAAACCATAATGAACAGAAAATAGAACCGTGGGCACCAGAGTCCAGTGAGTGGAGGGTGAGAAGGAGGAGTTATTGTTTGACAGGCACAGACTTTTTCTTGGTGGTGGTAAAAAAATACAGTGGTAAAGGTTGCACACCATGGAGAGTTTGTGCTACTGATGATTGGCTGAACCATGCATGTGAGCAGTTTAGCAGTAAATGTCATCTATATCTTACTGCAAAGGCAGGGCTAAAATGAAAAAGTAAAAGAAAAGAGAGCTGTGAGTCATCAAAAATCAGCAAATGGCCTTCTTCAAGCACTACTGTAAATATACAGAGGCTCCTTCATGTAGGATAGGATTTATCCAATTAAACCTGTCATTCAAGAAAACACTGTAAGGAGAGGAAGCATTTTACCCCTGACCAAGGAAACATTCCAGCTTGCAGCACAGCACCCCTGCTGCATCCACCTCAGGACCTCTTGCTCATGTGGCCAACTATGAGCTGGGGCTTGTGGCAAATTCCCTAACATCCAGCATACAGAAAATGTATAATGCCATACCTTAATACCTTGGGACAAGACTACAGTTCAAATTATAAAGTGCAATCTCCACTGAAGGTGCACGTTTTTTCTACCTGATAAAGAAAAAAAAAAGTGGCACCACTATAATTTGGTCATAGTGTGAAGGAGTCTCCTACTCAGAGCCAGACACCTCCCAAAAGAAGGAACTGGGATCACACAGGTTGTTTTTGGTGTTTTTTTTAGAACAGTTTGATTTTTAAGGAAACAAAGCTTTAATCATAATTATTAAAACTTGGAACCAGCCAAAAAGTCCTTCGGTAGGCAGATGGATAAACATAGGGTGGCACATCCACTGAGGATGGGTCACACTCACCACTAAAGTGAGCTGAACTCTTGACAGCAGGTAAAGACTTTGAGGGAGCTGAGATGTGCATTACCACACACAAAAAAAGCCATCTAAAAAGCCTACAGACTACAGAATTCCAACAACAAAGCATTCTGGTTAAAGCAAAACAAAAATTTAGTTGTTTCCAGGGCTTACCAGGGAGGCAGGAAGGAACAAACCAAACACAGAATTTTCAGGTCACTGAGGGTACTCTATGTGAAAGTGTTAACAAGGGATGGATGTCATTGTAGATTTGGAAAACCTATAATGTGCAACTCACCGAAAGTGAGCCAGAAACTGTGGAATATAGCAGGGATGCTGATAATGAATGAGGCTTTGGATGAGGCAGAGGGATAGAGGAAGTTCTGGCACCTTTCTCACAGTTTTGCTGTGCATCTCAAACTGTTCTGAAATGACCTCACAATAAAAATAATCCATACAATACTTTATAGTAAATACACACATATACATACACACACATTCACAGAAACACTTTTGTTAGTCACCCACTAATTTTCAAAACCTTTGCCACTCAGAGAAAGTCACCAGCCAAGGCCTGTACTGCAGGCCCTTTCCTCTGCCAAGCTGATCACCTCAGTCTGTGGCTGACAGTGCAGATGCCTGGGAACTCTGTGCAGCCTGACTCCTGCACAATACTTACAGCTCACACACTACTGGATAGCATTTGTTTCATCTTAGAAACTATTCCTGTCTCAATTTAAAACTTTTAGCATTTAAAGATGTATTATGCCTTCTGGGGAAATAATTGTCAGGGTTTAGGTGTCAGACCTTCAAATCCTTCTCATTTTCCGTGGCATTAAACACAGCTTAGAGCACCTCCCCAGAGAGAAGTCAGTAGCATCCACCTTCATTTCCTGCTACTTTTCATTTTCGCCAAACAGTCTCCCTAATGCCCAGTGGAGGTGGAAATATACCTGCAGTCTTTCATGGTGAAGCCTCTGCTCATACAGACTGTAGGCCAGGGCTGAGTTCCCTTGGGAGCCAGCCTGGCACACCAGCACCTTGACGTGGGGCTGATGTGCAGGCATGTGTGTGGGAGATCCCACAGAGGCCTGGATGTAAAGAGAACTAAGTAAAAAAAGGATACTTTCAATGGTGACAATATTTGAGAATATATATCTTTCACATTAGGGGTATTAATTAAAATTTTCAATTTTCCCTTCACAAAACAAAAAGGTATACAGTGAAAAACTTAGGAGAAAGCATCTTGCCACCTGCTTACTTGGTCTCAAACAGATGTGGGTCAGTTTTCTCCCTGGCCCAAAATGAGGGCAGAAGATGGAACACACAAGCCAGGCATGGTGGCGCATACCTGTAATCCCATCACTCGGGAGGCTGAGGCAGGAGGATCATTGCGAGTTCAAGGCCAGCCTGGGCTACAAAGTGAGCTCAAGGTCACTCTGAACTGCATAGTGAGACCGTGTCTCAAAAAGACAAAAAAATTAAAATAGAAGATGGAACACATATGCTGTACCCATAGTAACAACACATAGACAGGATAAATAGTAAAGAAAAAATGCTTGCTCTCTCCTCTCTGTCTCTCTCTGTTTCTCTCTCTCATACACACATGTACATACATAGACACACACACACGCACACACACACACGCACACACACAGAGGCAGCATATAGATTGGTCACTGTGCATACTGACTGCCATGCCTTATCCCAAAGGCCCAATTGTGAATTTTTAGTAACTCTCAGAGACAGACAAAGAGAATTCAGACTCAGAAGGAAGCTATGTAAGGTTGCTCAAATGGCTCCAGGCCCCTAAGCACTCTACTTTCTTGATTAGCCACACCATAAGATGCCAAATTTTTCAGAATTAGAAATTTGGCTTTGAATCATTCACACTGAGTCAATTCCAATGTTACTCGTTCATTCTGAACACATAATTACTAAAATCTAAATCATGTAAAATTTGTTATGATCTCTATCACAGAAGTTATACTGGCAATGCAGCTCATTACATGTCATTGAATGTTCCTTATACAAGTGTATGTATTTTTTAACTTCAATATGTTCACTTCCCCATAGGAATTGGCTAAATCCCTTCTTTCAATTCCTAAACAATTTCCTCCCCCTGCCCTGCTTGTTCCAGGATATAAAAGGCAAGCCCACACTTTGAACACCAGTTATAAAGAGTTGCAAGACACATGTATGAAGATATGGAATTAGTGGTTATCTAAAATATCTAAAACTATATCTTGCAGAAAATAACCTTTATAAATATTTGTTAAATTGAGCAGAAATTATACTCTTCTAGGAATTATGAAATAGGCACTTAGAAATGGAAATTGAATACTTTTAAATGAATTCAACTAAAGGTAATTAATAACTTAATTCAGAGCTATAATGACACTAAGATGGATTAAATGTCATGGCATGCTGCAGACTTGTATTGCTTGAATCTCAAAAACTAATGTGTGATGAGCACTATTTTTTATACAGCTAAATAAATGTAGAAGTTAGTATTTAAAAAATGGCTGATGTGTATTTCTCTGTTCCTGAAATAATATTTTGACCTAATGAATGTTTTTTATAGTTTTTTGCATTCTAAGTGGCTAAATATTTGATATTTGACAAAGTTTTATTATTCTTGGGTTATGAAACATCATAAAACTCAGATCAAAGAGATAATGGGGGTTCATGGTCTTATGATTCTCAAGGTAACTCTAATATGCACATGCCTTTTATATGTGGACAGGAACACCATGAGCTACTGGGCCAGTAGGCAACCCAGGGCAGTCCACTTCTGGAGCTTCCCTACAAATGTTCTTTCTTCTGCTCCATGAAGTAGTCATGCAGGAAGAGGACAATGGTTCTCTGAGACTAAAAGAATCAAATAAAATATACTAAGTTGAAGGAGAGATGCTCACAGCTAGATAATCAAACCCAAGATCTTTCCTTGGCTTAGTTATCTTCAAAATAAGGGAGCAAGACTCCAGTTGGGTGGAACTGAGTTCCACTTATCCCATTAGGATTGACAGACCATAGTGAAGATCTATGCTGTGAAGAGTCAGCCCAGTGGTAAAAGAACACTTTGATGTGTGGCCACCTGGGCTAGACTGTCCCAAGTTGTCATCCAGCTCAAGGAGTCCCCAGGCCAAGAAAAATACAACTGCTATCCAGATTCAGTATGTAGCCATGTGACACACACTTTGCTTTACCTAGAATTTTCCTTCATCCCTTAGTCCTCTGGTCATTTCCTCCTCTCCTTCAACTATTCTGATTCCATTCTTTGGAAATCTTTAGGAGAAGTGCTCACCAGTGAGATTCAGGGAAATTTTCCTTAGTTGAGTCTCTCAAAAATGCTATCTTCCTGTCTACCAATAAACTTCCTTACATGGAAAAATAGATAAAACAATGTAAAGAACAAGGAATGCTCTTGATGCCCTATAAATTATGACAAACCCAAAACATGTAACACTTGAAGTGTGGATCTGAAACATGATAGTTAAAAATATAAGAACAAAAATTTAAAAATCCAATGTACTGCCACAAATACAATACATTATGAAGTCATAGTACTTGGAAAACATAACTTACATATTCATAAGAAAAAGAAGAGGCCAGGCATGTGGGCTATGTCTGTAGGCCCAGTGCTTAGGAGGAAGTATTGTTTCAATTGAAGGCCAGTCTGGGCCACATAGTAGGTGCAACCTTAGCCTGAACTACATAGCAAGACCCTGTCTCAAAAAAAAAGAGGAAAACAATAAAGGCCATGAACATGCAATTATGAAGAAATACACATTTCTATGAAACATATGAGAAGATCTTACATTTTAAACTGCAATTCCAAACAACAAAGTTCATATTGCTAAGAATCACAATTCAACACATAGTTATCAAATGCCAACAGCATGCCAAGCAAAAGTGCTCAAAACCCACTGCTTTTGACATATATGGAAAGGTAAGGACTTCTGGGAAGATGGCGACCAGATAAGCAGCAGAGAAAAATCCTCTTGGAGGATCACCACCCAAACACTGGATTATAGCAACATCAAAAGGACAAGAAGGAGAGAAGTGGATCCCCTGGCCCCAGGAAAGTATTGAAATGAGAGCTGAGGCCATCAGAAAGAGGAAACCAGACCCCTCCCAGAGATGCACGGGTGGCTGCCTTGGCTCATTCAAATCTGTGGGCTGGACCAAAGCTAGAACAGAGGGGGAGGCCAGAGAGGGAGCAGTGACAGTGAGGAAGTGCTGTGGAGACCTCAAAGTGCTGACTCCAAGAGCAGAGGAAGCAGCAGCAGAACTCTCAGAGTCTTTTCCAGTGGCCACACCAGCCTAGCTGCATTCATACCTGCTCCTGCCCAGCACTGGCCGCCCTGCGTGCCTTGCCTGCCACCCACCAGGATGCTAGGCACACAACCTGGAAGAAGAGCAACTGGCAAGGGTCAGCAAGAGCAGCCAGGTCAAGTACAAACTGGAAGGCTGAGGCTTACTACTAATATGAGCACTGAGAGAGACCATACTGCTTTCAAGTGCGAACTTTGTATCAACCCATAGAGACAAGATACAGGATAAACAGCAGTCCTGGAGATCGAGAGATGACAACATACTGTAAGACCTGAGAAACTCCTCCAACTGTCTCCCAAAACTAATAATTAAATTTAGTACACACCCAGAACTACCTCAGTGAGCACAAGTGGGGGGGACCTCACACCACTTATGCCTAACATCAAAGGATTGAAAATGAGAATTCAAACCCTCACAAGGAGCAAACAAGACTCATTCCCGACAAGCAGCTCCAGCAACTGCCATGGTGCAGTTAGACGAAGAGGAGGAGCAGAAAGAGGGAGTCACCACTCCACACACACCCTCAGCCCACTCCCTCATTCCTGCACTCACAGCTTTAGCTTTGGGAGCCCGTGCTCACAGAAGCCTCCTGACTCAGCAAGAGGAGAGCAAAGTTCCGAGAACTGGGCCAAAACTGGAGCGGAAGAAGCCCAGCCTGTAAGACAACCATTAAAACAGCAGAGAAGGACCTTTCCATAGGATCACCACCCAGACACTGGACTATAAAAACAGGACAATGACAAGAGGGAGAGAGGCGGGTCCCTTAGTACCAGAAAGGTTTAGAAATGAGAATCAAGTCAGGGGGCTCCCTGCAGGCTACATGGAGACCCTGAGAACTTGGACTAGGCCCCTGTGAGCACCTCCCTGGGACAGAGCCCAGCAGTGCTCAGGGGGCGATGCCAAGAACTCACCCCGGCCCTGCTGAGCACCTTGCTGGGGCAGAGCCCAGTGGTCCTCGGGGGCAACCCCGAGGACTTGACTGGGTCCCCGAGAGCACCTCGTTGGGGTGGAACCCAGTGGTCTGAAGGGCCAACCCCGCAGCCTGGATCGGGTCCCTGGGAGTTCCTTGCTGGGGTGGAGCCCAGCAGTGACAGGGGGTGACCCCAAGAACTTGACTCGGCCCCCGGGAGCACATCTGGGCAGAACCCGGCAGTCTGCGGGGCGGGGGGACCCTGTAAACTGGTCTGGTTCCCCAGGAGCGCCTCTTTGGGGCGGAGCCCAGCGGTCCAAGGAGGCAAACCCGCAGACTGGGCTAGACCCCTGAGGGCATCGAGGGCTTATCGATCGGGTATTGACCATGGTGAATTTGGTTCCCTGCATGTGTACCATCTTTGAGGTCCACCTAGTGCCATAGTAATTCAAGTGCACCCATGTTTGTTACAGCATAATTTGAAGCTGCCATGTGCCTTCCCAATGTGAGAGCCAGAGAGAGTAAATAAACCCAAAATTACAATTACTATCAGAGGGAAGACGATTGAGTGGGAGAACACTGGAGTTGAAGGTGGAGAAAACAGTTTGATCAATCGAACGTGCCATCATTTGTATAACTGAGAAACAATAGTGAAGACGTCATTTTGTAATACAGCATCCATTTTTAATTCCCCAATATCTGCTCCATAATTCTGGTTCCTTTATCATTTATGCGTTATACTGATTTATAACTGAGGAAGAAATGCAAAGATAACACTATGTAATACAACAGCCATTTTTAATCCCCTCCTATCTTCTGTATAATTGTGTATTTCCTTCATGGCTTTTGAGATAACTGAGCAACAAATATGAAGATATTATGTAAGACAGCTTTCACTGTCAATCCCCTACTATCTTCCCCATAATTTGTGTATCTCCTCGTTGTTTTTGTGTTATTCAAGTTTATATTCTTTTATCTCTAAAATAAAAAAAAGGAAATATAAGTTTCATGTATCTCTGGAAAGAGAGAAATTTGATAAAATCACATGAGAACCTACCCACACCAAATGCAGTATTCCATAAACACAGCTTCTCTGTTCCTTTACCTGCCGTCACCTGACTCCTCCTTTCTTGCCACCTAAGAATACTCATCACAGGCTGCCAGTATATCTCGTGGAGCATCTAGTGGTTTCTCTGCTGGGATTCCTGTTTTCAGTGTTGTCCTGTAAATCTTATTCTTCCTGAAAAGCAGTTGCCGTCATTTTAAATGTAAATCACGTGCCACGGTTTTCCTCATAACAATCCAATGATTTCTCTTTGCTCCCGGAGTGAAATCAAGACCCACTCTGTTCCACCTTCCCCTCCAGACTCCGCTCCTCCAACTGCATCGCCATCCCCACCCCACCGTTGCTCCTTCTTTTAACCCCAGTTCCGCTTATCCTAGGCCTCCCCGGATGACATTAAGGATGTGTCTGCCTGGTGCTGGCACAGAACAGCCCGCCCCACAAATGCAGAGCACCTTTTTCATCCAGGCTGCTTCCAGCACCCTGTCTCTGACAGCAACTCTGTTTTCCTTCCCCCCCCAATCTTGTTCATTTTTATCCTTTCAAAGAACATATCACTGCACCATGTTCCTGTATCTCATTTTTTTGTATTTTATACATACAAATATGCAATTATACTCTTGTTTACTTGTTGGTTTTCTGTCTTTGCTGTTAGAATATGTTATGCAAATGGTCAAGAAATTTTTCCCTTATGTTGGATGGTATCTCTAGTCCCAGATCCACACCTGACATTGCAGCAAATGCTCCATGCTTCTTTTTTTGTCACATGAGTGAAAAAAGAGAATGAATTTATAAAATATATTTCATTCAGCAATTCTCATGAGAAAACTATCCTAAAGAAATTACAACTGAGTGGAAACAGGTATCACTGTGGTACTAGGGGTAATAAAGAAAAAATGAGGAAACACCAACATGGAAGTTAAACTATGCTTCCACAGATAAATTACAGCACATCCATCCTACATGACATATATGATATAATAAATGAAGAATATCTATATGACCTAGTAGAGAAAGAGATGCAAGATCTATTAAATGAAACAAAAATAAAAATTACTGACAACACTATCATTTGGTAATTTATAATGGATGAATTGTGCCATATTTTGTATATAGGGAATGCAAAATAGCACTACATCTAAAAGAAACCAGCAAGAATCTCTGCCTGAAGCTGTGTTATTTCTATACCCTGATTAGTACCTCGGCAGACCTGTGAGTGTGACCAACTCACAGGTTTCTTTACAGCTGTGTCACTACTTGACTGCCCAGATACAGTGCATCGCAGAAGTGGAAATTTTCTAGTATTTCTAGGTATTCTGCTCTGGGGTTTCTTCAGGAGAGATGGGACTGTCTTATCTGATGTCGCCTGGAAATGTCATCCTTTGTTTTTTCCTTTGTTAGGTTAAGAAAAGAATATAAAACTTCCCTTCTTGCATTCTCCTTTCTAAATTTATTTTTAAAATGTATTTATGATAAACAGAAAAAGAAAGAAAACCCTAAGGAAAAATTAAAATGTCACCTATAATCCTAACTGCAGTACATAATTACTACTAAAATCTTTGCTTATGTGTTTCCAGTATTTTTCAAAGTAAAAGTTTCCACATATTCTCCTTTGTAATTGTAGCTTTCTCTTTAACCAGGACTGAATATTTTTTAATAAACATCCTATAAGAATTTTCCCAAGATATTAAGACAATTTAGTTACCTGAATTCTGCCTTGGTTTCTGTAAACAGTATTTATTCACCCAATCATGCACTCATCTACAGTGAGTTAGGCTCTCCCACATGCTGGCCCCTGAGATAGGTGCTGGCCACCAGGTGCAGTCTCTCCCTATAGTTGAGAGTTATGTGCTAAACAAGCGATCCTTTCTAGGCATTACTCTCTTCCATTTCCGTAAAATTACCATGCACACTTCTCCTTCGCTCATATTCTAGATCTAAATTTGCAAGCAAGCCAATGGGCCCTGTATCCAAAACATAGCCAAATTTTTAGGTGTGAAAAATAAGAAAACAGACAACACGCAGTACAGTGTATATTTTATGCAAACATGTCTGGAAGACAAAAGAGGACCAAATTCAGCAAGAAACTGTTCTATGTCTTCCTCTACTCACATGCATGAACACATACTATGTGCATACACATACACACATGCACCTCTAGAACTATTGGAAAAATAAATGGGAAACTAGTAAGTGCAATTCAAATGAAGCTGTACCGTGACTTCTGAGTATACATTTATAAAGAGCTTGGCCTTTTAAATCATGAAAATGTATAATAAAATTAAGGTAATACATATAAAGTTCAAAAAACAGTAACCCAACTCCTCCCATTGTGCAAGCCTGTGAGCTTGGCCTACACCACCGACTGGTCTCCCCGCTACTGCAGCAGTCTCTCACAAGACCCTTGGCTCCACACCAGCCCTCCAATGAGCCTGCCTGTGGTGGCCATAGTCACTTGACTGCCATGTAAGTGAAATCATGTTTTCGGGACCAAGCTCTCTGATACCCACCTCCAGTTGAAAAGCCCACATTCTCACAATGGTCTTCAGAGGGCCCCACGATCTCTGTGACATCTTCTCTACCAGGGGTTCTTCCTGCTCAGCTTCTATCCCTCAGTCTGGCCAGCTCTGAATCACTGTCACCTGCCCACCGATCCTTTCGTTCATACTCTTAGGGTGTTGTTCCCTGCTCGGCCACCCAATGCTCTCCCTTCGGGCTTAGCCGGTCCTAACAGCACTCTTCTCCATGGGACAAACACGACGCTGGACTTATTTGGAGCTTTCTTGTGAACCTCTCATTCCTCCTCTGTGGTGTGTAAGCTTTCCTCTCCTCCTTCACTGCTCGATTCCCTGAGTAGACATTGGCACCCACTACTACAGAAATTTAGTTATTGAATAAATGAATGAGAATAATTAATATAAATGTTGAGAATTACAAAGTGCTATTACAGGACATTAGTGATAGAGAGTACCAGTTATAAGGAGTTGATCCCCTATTGGTTGAGGTTCCACTAATTTAAAGTATTTCACTATTAAAAATAATTTTGTATTAAAAAAAATCTATGAACAGAAATCCTTGTATATCTGCCTGGTGACTAAGACAAATTCCCAAATGTGTCTAAGGAAATAATATAATTTATGGACTTGATACATATTATGATGTCATTAACTACATAAACAATAGGCATCATACTATAAAAACATTAATTTGAACCACAAATATTCTGTTCACCTGCTTGACACCAAAGGCTCATTAGGCATGTTTTTCATTTCCATCTGTGTAATTTTTATTTATTCCTTTATGACCCGGTTGATCATACCCTCTGTTCTTTCTTTTGTACCACTCACAATTTTCTTATTAAATTGTAAGTTTTTATCAAATACACTTAAACCTAAACCTAATATGTTACCATTATTTTTCAGTTCAATCATCTGTGTTTGACTGTATTTATCTTCATCTGACACCATGACTTACAATTTTGTATGACTAAACTTAATTGATATTTTCTTTTAGTTTTTGACTTAATTTTGAGGATTAGAAAAAATTTCCCAACTCAAGGAAAGATAAAATTCACTCAGATTTTCTTCTGATTTTATTTTCTGATATTACTAAATTTAGCTTAAGCCAGATAAAATAGGCCTTTTTAATCTCTGCTACTTCACTCTTTCTCTCCCATTTTCTTTAAAGTACTTGCTCACTTTTCGCGTGCATTTGACTGGCTTATTTCTCCCTGGTAGCCATGCAAGGCCTCTCCTATGCTTTAAAGGTAAGTGGGCAGATGAGGCAGCAGCTGTGGGTTCCAGCCCTCAGGCTTCCTGGCTAAGTATGGAGATTTCAAAGTAGCTATTTTCCTTCAGGCTCAATCCGTGTACTTTTCTTCCTAATTTGACCAACATCTTTCTTGACACATGTAAAGCATATGTAAGATCTAAGATGTTTTTTTCTTGGGTAATGAGACTCTTTCCACATGGTGTTTAATCAAATATACTTGCTCAGTAGACAAATCTCAGAGGTATCATATGATTTTCCTGGATATTGACAGACTATTAATTAGAGAGCAGAGTCTCCACTTTTGCTGCACCAACATAGACTGGAGAAAAAACAGTTGATGTTTCTATGTCTTCTGAAAAAAAAAAAAACAGGTATGCTAATCATTATCTTTTCTTTTTAACCATCCTATTTTCATCAGTAGTTTCTGTCACTTTACCAAAGCAGATTTCTTTGAACTTATTTCAGTACAAAACTTGGTTATTCGGAGTAAGTACTGTGTGTTTGTTTTTTCACTTTGGGGTGCTGAAACCAAACCCAGGGCCCTGTGTATGCTCAACAAGCCTCTACTACTAAGCTCTACCCTGCGTCCCAATTAAATCACTTTTGGCAAGCATTATAAGCTTCTACAATTAAGAATTAAGTTTTCTAAAAAAAGCCCTGCAAAAGTAAATGCAAAATTAAATACCAATTTACAATAATTTAATTTAAACAACCAAGGATAGACCCTGGGTCTAGCCTGGATCTGGATTTGGGTCCCGATCTTGTCCTAACTACTTTGATCAACCTGGGTGTTCATATCTAAATTCTCTAAGCATAATTTTCCTCATCTGTTACTAAAGGGCCAACACTATATCCTGCTCTGAAAGCAAATGTGTTTATGTGCACCCAGTGCCAGCCCCAGCATAACCACAGGTGTGTGATGTCACCCTTGGCATGCTTTCTAAAGAAAATCATTCAGCAGGAAGTAACCTGTACCTGAAAGTCATTGGCTTGAAAATCCTCACCTTGGTTTAGTTACCTAATCCCTTTATTGAAAAGGAAACAGGGTTTAACAGGACAGAAATGCTGCTCAGGGTGTCTATGGCTACAGTTTGGGTGAAAGCACACAGCAGTGCCAGGCCACTGTTACACACGCCGGAGAGTGAGGAAGGAGGTGGAAGGCTCTCCTCCCACCATCCTCCAAGGGCTCAGTGCCTGCAGGGCACCCAGCGCAGGGCGTTTCAGTGAACTGCCTCCGGAAAGCCAAGACGCAGGCCATGGAAAAGAACCTTAAGAGACCTTCCTTAACCAGGACTCAGGACTGCTGAGAAGGAAGGCTACCAGGCAGGAGCTGCTTGGTGCATAAGACAGGCGACACTCATGCACTGAGAAAGGAGCACCGTGTCCTCTCTGTCCTTCTTTTCAGGTACATGGACTCCCTGGGGGAGCTCTACACTGTGGGCTGGCTGATGTGCCAATGTTACATGAAGCCAAGTATCCAGCTCCTGGCTCCTGCCCACCGGCCTGTCCCCGCACCCTGTGCAGATCTGCACAGTCATCACAGCTGCTACTGTAACACATTCTGTTCACTGTCTTCAAATATACTTCTTGCTTAGTTGGGTGACAGGTTTTATATTTTTATAAGACTGTTGTGTTTAACTGAAGGCACTCAGTGCTATTATATTTTACTGCAACCAGAGTAATTTTCAAATACACAGATTTGACTATTTCATCCCATATTTTATGGTCCAAGGAGAAAGACCAAAATCTGTGAGCCCCAGCATTCCCTAGTTTGGCCCCTTCAGTAGTCTCCATGGAAGATGTGTTTGGGCCATAAGGGACACTCTCTCCTGCTCCCTGCCACTCTGACCACTGCTACCTCTCTCTTTGAGCCAGTTCACTGTCATCGTTTAAACTTTGGAGCTAGTAGTATTACCTCTTTCTTTGCTCCCACCACACCCTGTAATTTTTCGTTTTTGCTGTTTGTTTTTGCTGCACTGTGAATGGAACCCAGCACCTTCTCTGTGGACTTTATCTCTAGCCTTCCTTTTTTAAAATGTTATTTTGACAGAGTCTCACTAAGTGCCCCAGGCTGCATTCACACATGCAATTATCTGCATCAGCCTCCCAGCCTGCTGCAATTATGACCCTGCACCGTTACACATGGCCACACCCTGGCTTTCTATAGCCACAATGTGACAGCCTACACTATGCATGTGTTACATGTTGACATGATTAATAATTTTATCTTCCACTGAGCTTTAAGTTTCTTGAGGGCTAGGAATAGTTCCGTTTTGCTTAGGAGTGTCTGTCATCTATGCAGTACATGCTTGGTGCATTTCATTGAATGAATAGAGGAAATTAATGAAATGTTATTAAAATGAGCATCTTTGACCTTGCTTAATGCATTTTAAAAAGTACATAAGTTACACTGATCCGACTTCTACCTCTTACAAGAATGTTACTGGAATTCAAGAGAGACCTTACACACTAATGATTAAAGAGCATTGCAAACTGTTAAATTCTGTAATAATGTAAGTTGTACTGCTGTCATTTCCTCAAAACCAGAAGAGGAAGGAGAGTTTCTGCTTATTAAATGATTCCTGAAACCCCAGGATTTACAAACTGGAACACGGCTCTTCTTCACCTATCCATTCAGGTATCCTTCCATTCATGACATATTCATCTCTTACATTTGCCTCTGAAGAGATCACTACTTAAAGGCAGGCAGCAGAGGGAAGTATTTGCTTGGATTTAAAGAGAATAAAAGGAATATGCTTATTTGATTTTTATGATAAATATTCATACAATTTGATGCAAACATAGAAATAATAAGTCTGATTTTTTTTTTGCACTGTGTATTGAATGCCTGTATTCCTTAGGTTGAGTCAGATATGCACAGTTCAAAGGAGATGTCAAAGGTTGTTTAGGCGGCATTAGGATAACATGGATGGTCTCTTGAATAGCTGTCTTGCACCTTTCTCTGAGAACAACTGTTTGGGGTGTAACACTTCCAACATAGTGGCGCCCTTCTTAAATGCCAATTAACTTCAGCTTCCGGCCAGAGGGGAGCTAGTATGAGAGAAACTAGCAAACCACAGGCACGCACTCACACACACACACACACACACACACACACACACACACACATGTGGTGGAAGGAGAGGATGCTCATAGAGAATATTATTTACATTAAAAATGAACATAAAGTGAACTTAAAAGAAGATAATGTGGAATCTTCATATCTGTCATTCTAAAACTCGAGTTATAATAGTTGACTTCACCAAGAATTAGTTTTCCTAGAAAAAAAAATTCTACTAACTTCAGATTTTCAGGCAAGAGTTCATCACCGTGAGTTCAGAATGAAATAGAAATGCTCCACAGTTTGCAGGTGTACTGATTTGTGTTTAAATTTGAAGTTGAGAATAATTGCAGAAAACATGAGAAATAAAATTTGCACTACTATTATGTACTATCTTACTTTCCAAGCATTTCCTGTGGACAAGCTACAGGTGGATGAGCATTCCTGGTTGTTATGTGGCATGGAACACACAAATTATTTTTATTTTTATATTGATTCACAATGATACATGAAAATCATCTTAGTCAATCTAGACACAAATATCCACAACCTGGAGCCAAGTGGCAGTGACAGCAAGCTGGGAACAATTAATTGAGCACATTGCAAAAGAAAGCACATGGCCAAGGGCCTTGTATGGAGAACTGACTGAGAGCTTTCAATTAACTTTAGAGCTTTCAATGATAACAAACAGCTGTCTGTGGCACACATTGCATAGATCCACCACTGCCCTACAATGTTAAACCCACTGGTGGAGAAAGAACTGAGGCATACACATGGCCCTGGCTACAAACTTTGGGTAAGGGAAAGACCTAATTACACACTCGGCAGCCAAGGATCTCAGAGAAGCTTAAAGCTGTGTGCTTGTCATACTTCTTATAGCCCAGAAAGTTCAGTAGAGCAGCATCAGGCCCCAGAAAACACATTTCAGAAGCCTCAAGTGGAAAATCAGGACAAGATTCCTTTGCTCTTGCCTTCCCTGCACCAATCCGAGGTAAAGCAGAGCAGCACAGGACAATATAGCGACCTCAACAGATCCCACCTCTCACGTGCATACCAACAAATGTCATGCCATATGTGCATTAAAGATAAATAACATAGATATAATTAACACACATGGATGTATATGAGGAGGAATATTTTTATTCTTCAAAAATCACAGGTACATTATTAAATAAAAAAATTTGCAAGGAAAGTGAAAGATAACATGTTTGTTTGCTATGACAACTATTCTTAGATATTTAAGCAAAATAAATAAACCCAAAATAGTATTTCCAAAATGATTAACCCAATTAACTTGTGAAAAACATGGTTAAAACAAAAATGAAAGAAAATACATGCCACACAGTTTAGGTTTACTTCTAATCTTAGTACTTTTAAATGTTAAACTATGTAAAATATGAAAACACTTAGTAGCAAAACACTATCATAACAGAAAACACGTATTTGAGGAATTGGTAAGTTTAAATTGGAATCTTTAATTTATTGCATGAAGAAAGTAAGTTAGAGACCAGTTTGATTTCTGATCTTCAACTATACAGAGTTGAAATGAGAAAGTTTTGGAACTAGTCAGATCATCAAACTTCAGAATTAAGAAAGAACAGAAGGCCGATTCATTGAGGCTCTTGGCCAGAGGATAACTATCAGGAGGAAAACAAACCCAAACAAATTTGAAATTATAAACTGGCCTTTTATAACTTCTGTCAGTAATTCAACAAATGTTTATTGAACAAGTAGTATATGCCACAGACAGAAGCTCAACAAAATTAACATGATCACTATGACAGCATAGCAGGGAAGACAATGTACCCTCTCAGTAGCACAAACTGACTTGATGTGTATATCTTTCCCCACATGGACTCAGCCAGCATGTTTGCCACAGCGATGTGCAATACTTTTCACAGCAAAGTCAGCATTAAAATCTAAACTGCAGGCTGAGGATGTAGCTCAGTGGTAGAGTACTTGCCCAGCATGCGTAAGGCCCTGAGTTCAATCCCCGGTACCACAAAAAAAGAAAAAAAAAATCTAAACCACAGGCTTCAGTCTACTTCTATAAGTCAGCAAAAATGTTAAATTGTTGGCCAGGCCTAGTGAGAGAATATGATGAGCTGTGATTATCTGTGTACCTTTTCTTTTAATAAGAATATTCTGCTTGTGTTTTTAAAATAGATTTTTCATTATTGCTCTCAATTCCCTCCGTAGTTTTAAGTAAACATGCTTCACACAGAAATAGAAATGCCTTCGAAAAAGTAGTTGAGTCTAAAAGACCATGAAAATCCAATATTTACCAAAAAAATTAGCATGGTAAAGTATATTGAGAGAGGTGATTGTTTTGAAGAGAAAATCTAGTTTATCTATAATCCCATTCAGCTTCTGCACCCAGAGATTTCAAGGGACAAGTCCATTATGTG
The DNA here is from genome assembly GCA_004027595.1 of Dinomys branickii. NCBI lineage: Eukaryota > Metazoa > Chordata > Mammalia > Rodentia > Dinomyidae > Dinomys > Dinomys branickii. Next base: position 124,943 of record PVLD010002301.1, on the reverse strand, counting down.
TCCAATAATGTGGCATTGGCTATGAGGCATTTTCTGTGATATTTTCATCTTAACCATGGTAAAATGTCAGGCAGCCACGTAAGAGAAATTTGATCATACTGAGGATCTCGGCTGGAGTTTTTAATCAGTGGGGAATGCAAATTATTTTTTCATTTAAAACGTAAGGATGTAAGTCCTTGGTATCCCTAGATGCACTAGTTGGCATACCTTTTAGAAGAGGGTAGCACTCAGCTGAAGGAGGTATGTGCATCTTCATGGGAGTGCCGTCAGTGTATCTTAGTTTTCACAAACTGTTGGGTGATTCTCTTGACTCTGATCCATCTTGTAGCACATGGAACTGTCCACTCTCTGTGCGCGAAGGCACTGTGTTCATCCTAATGTGGCATTTCCTTGAGCCTAGGAAGACAGCCGCAATTTACCTACCAAAGACGATGCTCCACGCAGTTAGTTACTTCAGCTCACTCACACTTTGGACCTTTGTTTCCATCAAGTCCAGAGCATGGTTCCTGACCTCTACCTCCTATCTTTATGTTTGTTCTAGTTGTGTTCAGTGTCAGGATTTTAAATGTATATTTAATAGAAATGAAGATATTTTTGTAGTAAATAACTATTTGATATGTTTGATATCTCATAATAAAATTATTTAAATTGCAATTTTTTTAGCAACTGTATACATTTTTGCACATTATTTCATTTCAGTGGACTCCCATGCAAGGCTGTGAGTTGAGGTAGGCAAATCAGTGAACTGGTATTAGGTGAATTTCCTGTGATCATGGGTGAAAAGCTGAGCAAAACAGGCCAGATGGACTCTAAATTTAATAATCCTTCTTTTGAATCATTTCTTATTCATTGAAATTCTAAACCATCGCATGTCAAATTAGTGTTCCTATCTAGAAAAGCCTGATTGAGAAAAGTGTATTTCCTATTGACAGAGGTAGAATTTCTTCTGTCACCATGACTGAAATATGAAGTTGAATCAGAATAATGAGTAGGAGACTCCCTTCAAGAAACTCAAAAGTCTTTAGAGTTGTTTGAAAACAGTAATAGAATTTCCTTGATGTAAGCCAGTAGGAAAGTCACAGCCTACAGATCAAACACAGTGGCAAAGGTCTGTAATGAAACTCAGGACCTCATACAAAACAGACAAGTACTTTGCTACTTACCACATCATGAACCTATAAATTACTGCTCCCTTCAGTTCCTAAGGACCATTGGCCCTTGCATCCACTGGCTCTGCATGTAGGATCCAACTGATTTTGAATTGAAGTATTCAAGGGTAAAGATCTGTCTGTGCTGAACATGTACAGACTTTTACCCTTGTCATTGTTCTCTAAGCAATCCAGTGCATGGAAGTATATGCACAGTGTGTACTCCTGTTAGGGTAAGTCATCTTAACGCGCTTCCAAGCAGAAGGGAGGATGTCAGAGGTCACATGTAAATACTACGTCATTTTACCCAATGCATTTCAGAATGTGCTGATTTTGCTATCTATGAGAGTCATGGAACCACTGTTCTGTGGATACTCAGTGAGGACTATATTAGCTTATACATTTGTCTCTACCAAAAATGCTGTATCACAATACATGGGACATCTGGGCTGGTTGATTCACGAAGGACCCTAAGTTACCATTCTTAGAAAACAACATCTTACGTGACCCAAAAAGAAAAGTCATTCTCTGCCTCCCAAGGAAAATATATATTGATTGTCTCTATACAAACAGAGCAGAAATTGCTTAGCGATAGAACAGTGTAATTTCTGTTAGAAATATGTTTACACATTTTCACCTCATACTTCTTCCAATTACTTTTCCTCTGCTATTCTGAGCTAAGACATTGTAATGTTACAATTTATATTTTGTACATTTATGTCTTGGTACAAAATAAAGGAAAACCAGGAACTTGAGACTGTAAAATGATAAAATGCACTTCTAATGATAGCACCATAAAAGTGGCAGAGCATCCATGGATATTTTCATTAAAAGGATGAGAAGGGTGAGCCCAGAAACACAGAAGAGTTGAAGTAGTGAGGACTTTCCGATTACCAAGTGTAGCCATCTCATTTTGTAACTCAAGAAGCAACTGAAACACCCATGAGTGAAGTATCCTGCCAAGTGGCATGGAAGGACTTAATGGTGGTATTAAGTGACCTAAAACAAACTGGATGACTAGGTGTCCAGTTTGCAGAGGTAAGGCCACTCAGAGTGGCTCAATAGCAAAATTAGTGCTTAATCCTAAGCGTTGTAATTGTCAGTCAACTCTCCCTGGAGGCCCTGACCCAGGAGCTGCAGCACCAGTAGGTGCACTTGGATCCACAATAAAGAAGGAGACCACAATTCTCCAAAAAGTGCATGAGGCACAATGTGTTTTCATGCCTTCCCTTCATTTCGGCTTCTCTTTCACATCTTGAGACTGCTAATTCTCCCCAGTGGCACCACCAAAATGGAGAAAGGAAAATGGTGTCACCTCACTGTGTTGTGTCCCTATGTTCTCTACCCCTCCCTGCCCAGCGCTGAGCCTCTCTTGCATTACAAACTCATGTGGAACCCACTCTCGCAAGCAGTCAAGCCCAACAGCCTTTACATCCACAGGAAGTTCCCATCCATGGAGAAGCCAGTGGAATGGGCCAGGCTGAGCTCTCAGTGGTCCTTGGCCACTGTGAGAAGACTGGTCAAGGACAAGAGTGCTTTCAAGAGAGAAACAGGGCTTTATTTCCAGGCTTCTTGGATCACACCAAGTTCCGCCACCACGCTGTGCCCACTGAGCCTTGTGTTAGCTGTCAGTAGGGGCAACATGAAGCTATCTTTCCACACCATGTTTGGTCATGCAAATCAAGAAGGAAATACTAATACAAATTTGTCCCAAACACTTTATTGACTAATTTCTATACACAATTGTTTTTGAAGTTTTGTAAATCAGTGAATGCATAATTATCATCCTTCTAAAGATGTGGTGGAGGGATAAGAGGGAAGAGACAGGGCCTTTTTGGAGGGAGAAGCTTTAACCTAGGAATGAGAAAAAAGGGACCCAGGTAAACATCTACAAAGAATGCAAGACCCTTGGGAGACACAAATGTTTACCGAGCTCGCTCTATACACATAAATGGATTTTTTTAATGAAAAAAGGGGAAGCCTGATTCTCTTTTCTGATGGATGTGGGATAAAATAACCATGAGCATAGGAATTGAAGGCTGAGAGGACCTTGAGAATATCCAATGTAGAAACTTGAAAAACTCTCTGGGGAAAGTTTTAAACTTCATTATCTCCTAAATGGAAAAAACAAAACTCTATAAGATCCTCAAGGAGTACATGGAAAATCTATTACCTATTTTTTAAAGTATTATTTTAATAGCCCAATATCTGCACATAAACCAATATAAAACAATAACAGTGAGTTTCAAGAGCAAATGAAATTATTTCAAGGTGACAAATGGATCCAAGTAGGAGGATCCACTAAAACTTTACAAGGTTTTACACTCTTCACACTCACATATGATCCTCAAACTGGCATGAATAAGACAATCAGAGGTAGGAAGTTCCAAGTCCATCATCTTGTCTGGTCCAAGCTTCTCAGTGTCAGTCACTGGGAGAAGGAAGCTGAGGGAGACAATCTAGATTCTCTTTGTCCTCTTCAGCACACCAAGTACTGGCTACTGGTGAGTCAATCCAGGGATCATCAACTCAAAGGCCATCAGCAATTCTTCTAACAAAGAACACGGCCAGTTACCCATCCTGATACCGGGAAACCCAGGTGGACAATGTTTCCATTAGAAATTATTGTACTCAATTTTCCTAGAATAAATATTCACAAGGCTAAAATAAAAACAAAATTGCTAATCAGATGATATTCAATAAAAATTAAAGTGCATTCTTCAAATCATTATTTACAACATCACTCAAAATATTCCCTATTGTATCTTTGATGTATGCATAAACACCAAAATTACTACCCACGGAGAATAAAACTGGTGGAAATGTTTGAAATTTTGCAGTTCAGGTTGGAAGGAGTCATGGGAGAAGATAGTGCCCTTCCACACCTTATGGCAAACAGTAGGAAAGAATGAAGAATTAAACAACTATGTTTCCTACAAAAACTTCTATTCACTTTCTCAACTCCCAATCTATACACATTCACTCCCACCATGTACCATAGATCTCTATTAACAGTTGTGAAGACAATAGGGCAATTACCTGTGTGTTCCCCAAAGCAGACACACAGGCGCAGTTGGCTACAAGCACAAGAAATAGCTCTGGAGACAACCTCAGTAATCACTACCATTTATTAAACACCTGCTGGGTCAGATACAGTGCCCGTCTTAACTCTATTCTTCACAGTAAATGAAGTATTTATTATTATACTCATTTTAAATAGAGGAAATAATTTAGGGCAGTTGATCTGCTCGGCATCAGGAAACATACAAGTGGCAGAAGTGAGTTTCTCTATATCCAATTCCCAGGATTATTCTACTAGGTTCCAACAAAATCAAATATAAGAGTATAGATAAACAACAAGGAGAGATGTTAGAGGACATGAGCAATACTTAAGAGTGAAGAGTGTCCTTGTATACTGAGAGATGCCTTCCAAAGAAGGACAGACTGTGAACCGAGCCCTAAATGTAGAAAGCTCCGCCTCTGCCTTGATATGGAGACCGCATCAGGGAGGCTGGCAGCAGGGAGATATATTGGGAATCACTGATACAGTTTTGATCTTAAGTGAAAGCAATCTGGGTTGAGAATACAGGTGAAACTTAGAGCAGAAATGAGGAGATGAAGTATTTCTTCACTCCTGTGCAACAGATAACCAGTTCAAATGCTTACCACATTGCCAACTTCACCCTAGAAATGGGATTTCCCCCATTAGTCCTCTGTGGGAATGGCAACCTCATCTCCCAGATGCTCAGGAAAGAGGCTTGGGCACATCCTGGGTTCTACCCACCGTCTGTCCTATCTCATAGCTCTAGGTCAACCAGTTTGTCTTGAGGGTAGCTACTGGGGTCAGTGCATCCTGATGGGCTCCGTAGCTGCCTTCATCTACTGCTGGTCTCCACTGCAAGGCAGCCATGCCCTCACCAGCAGCCTGCCCCTCCCAGGGCTGCACAGCAGGCCATCCAGTAGGTCTGGAGGGGCTACAGCCCAGGCTTTGTGTCAAAAAGGCAAATTTGGCTATGTTATTGCCCAGCTTCAAACTTTCAGATAAATCTCACTGTTTTCAATAAAGGGACTCTCAATTATTGGGTCTTCTTTTGCCTACTGAACTTTTTTTTTCATTTGCTCATATATCTCACAATGACACTCAATATTCCTTTAAAAATACTAATGAATAGATGATTAAAGGAAGGAGAAAGAAAATATCAGAAGACTTGTGATGGAATGATTTGATATAATAAAAAATTAGTTTTTATTGTAGGAGTATTTTATAAATATAAAATAAATAACATATAATACAATGTTTTTAAAGCATATCTATGTATATGTAACTATTTACAACATCATAAAATGTCATTCATTTTTTAATAGAGAGAATGAGCTGTGGAAAAACCAAATTCGAGGAAGAGACAAATAATTGTAGGACATTGATGGAGAAAAAGTATTAGGCATAGCATCAAAAATAAAGACTAGAAAAAGAAAGATGGACATATCTAGCTATATAAAAATGTAATTGGTCTACATCAGGAAGAAAACATGAAACTATTAATGAAGTTAGACATAGAAACAGCAAAATAGGAAAAATAACTTGAAATAAATGGTCAAAAATTGCTGTCCTAAATATATAAAGATCTCTTGAAAACACAAATGCAAAAATTATATGCAAAATATGACTGCATTTCTTTGAGTTTTGAGTAAATGTTTATAGAACATGCCACCCCTTGTTTCCAGTTTATATATTTAGACATATAACACATTAGTTAATCATTTTTCAAGCATGACTGTAGTAAATGTAAGTGGAATTCTAAGAAGACATAAGAAAAAATGTGAGACTTCACACCAGTAAAGCCAGAAATGGGATGGGAGTCTTCCTCAGAGAATATGCCATTTGCTGTCAGCCTAGGGTCTGAGTTGTAGGAGCCCAGACCAACAAGGAAGCAGGCAAAACGCCAGATTTAAGAAGTTCTATGAGAATCCTGGATTTCTGACTCCTTTGGAATACAGGTCTCAGTTCAAAGCAGAGAAAAGGGAGGAAGAAGTAGAGTCAATTGATAATTCTAACACAAGCTTGCCCTCCTGTTTGTTAAAGTAATTTACTATACCCTTGTACCTTCCTCACCCAAACAAAACTCAACCTCTATGTACCATTTAAAGTGGTTCTAGACTCATAAGATGTCCAGTTAAATGAAAGTAGCATAAGACTTCTTTGAAGGCAATTTCAACTGAGCCTATAAAATTACCCCCAAAAGATCAAAATATCGAAGATTGAAGAAACATGAGCTCATAGTTTTAAAAAATTACATCAGTGAGGAAATTAGGTATTGTAAGCACCTGTAAGCAGGACCCATGTACTACTCAGACACCAATGGCTGCAGATATTGGACTTGTTCTACAGAAATCCTACATGATGCACACTTTGTTTAAAAAACATAAGCGAGAAGAATGACAATAGGAATAAGATAAACACAACTGACCAGAGAAATCTGAGATAACTCTATGAAAATGAAAACTACAATAGTCTAAAAACTTATTAGATCAGCAGAAAACAAAATTTAAAATTTGAAAAATAAATCTGAAAAGAATACAAGGAATGACACAGAGATATATGAAGCAATAGGGGGAAATGAGTACAGCATTTTAAGGAAAAAAAATAACAGTGACAAGTTTCAACCCAAAGCACTGAGTGTGCAAAGAGCTAGCAGAAAAAGCGAGGAAGGCATGTGGAGACCATGGGGGGGGGGGGATCCTCTGGAACGAGGAAAAGTACCATGACCACAATCAGAAAGTTGAAAAACCTATAAATCCCACCAAAACTGCAGAGCATCAAAACCCACAGAATTAAACAACCCAGCTATAGAGAAAAAGGTTATCTATAATAAACAATAATCAGACTACTGGTTTCTCAATAGCAAACATGAGTCAGAAGGCAATGGAACAAAAATTTCAGGGTCCAAGAAAACACCATTATCCACCTACGATTCCATACCCATGAAAACATCTTTGAGAAATGATGCCAAAATAAAACCATTTTCATTTGAACAATAACTCAGAGCTGACTTCAATTAGACTACCAAAACAGAAGTTTTTAAATGATGCTTTTGCAAGATCCCTGGAGAAATGCAAAGGTGGAAGATTTTAGTTCTTCGATCAAGGCCACATCTACACTGCATGTCAAAATACCCTGGATTAAATAAACCGTATGATTGTTCTGACACCCTGATTTCTTCATTCTTGGATTTCTCTCTTCCGATGGCTGTATTCTGCATTCACCTTAGCCCCTTCCCTGTATTATTATTTCTCACACGTCCCATTAATAAGCCTCCCTTGTATTTGTCCCCTTAACATGAACCCTCAGCGATAAAGCTGTCTACCTCACACCCTTTCACTGGTGTACTAGATCCGATCCTTCTTGCCAGTGGAACAGTGCCTCTGGTTAATTTCCCTCCTCCTTCTCACATTGTAATTTTCTCTCAAGCTCTACGTATGTAACATTATTGTTCCTGGTTCACAGAGAAAGTCCTTCTTTGTCTTCTGCACTTCCTGTTCTAACTGATATCCCATTTAGGTACTATATTTTATAGAAAAAATTTCCCAATTAATTAACTATGCCTATGGACACCAATGTGTCTTCTACTTTTTTTCTCTTTACCCTATTCCAGTCAATTTTCCTTTCTCTCCCTAAACTGAAATTTCTGTTTTGTCAAGATCACCAATGACCTCTTTACTTTAGACCCTCCCCTTCTGAAGCCCCAGTCAGTTCCTGTTTCTCATTTTACTCGATCTACTAGCAGCAGATGGCTTTATGACTCATTCTTCCCTTCTTAAAACACTTCCCTTCCTCATTTTCCTCAACACCAGATAGACTCTCCTGCTTTCCTTTTCTGGCCCTTCCTTTTTATACATTTGTATCTTTTATATCTTTATATATTTATACTTTGCTGATTTCTTGACCTCTCCCTATCCTGAATGTTGGGGTGCCTCCGAGTTGGATATCTGGACATATTCTTTAGGTACCCTCGCTCTTGCCCAGCCCAGCAACACACAACTGTATACATGTAACTGCCTACTTATTTCAACTTAGATCTCTAAAACTCAGGCCAACTCGAGACCGCAATATGTTTTTCCTGGGACTAAGTGAGCTCGCTCTTCTGCCTCCTTCATCTCAGTTAATGGAGGCTCCACTCTTCTGACTAATCTCTGGGTCCTGAGACCTTGGCATCATCTTTGACTCACCTCTTCCACCGCTCTTCACCGGCAAGCCATCAGCAAATCCCACGAGCTCTGCCTTTAAAATAGATCCAGAATGCAGCTACTCCTCAATATCTCTGGGCTATGCCGCCGTCATTTCTCATCTCAATTATTGAAAAAGCTTTCTAACGGTCTCCCTGCTTCTGCCCTATTACACCGGTCTATTTTCAGCACAACTAGAATCATCCTTTTAAAACATAAATCAAATCCTTTTACTTCACTGCTAAAATCCCTCTATAAACTTCCCCTATACCTCACAGTATGGAGCCAAAATCTTCATGGACTCTGAAGTCCTTTGAAAGATCAAGACCCCTTATATTTGTACCCTCATCAACTACCGTCTCACCTTTACTTACTCTTCACTCCTGTTTCCCACCTGTTTCTAACCTGAACATACCAGCCCCATCCCTCCAATGTGCTTTGTGCTTGCTGGTTCATAAGCATAAATGTTTTCCCTGGAGATTCCATGTGGTCCACACTCTGACCATATTCACGTACTTATCCAACGCTTCCCTTCTGCTGAACTCTTTCCGGATTATCCATTTAAAACTCTACGACTGGCATTCACTGTACTTCCTCCAGCTTTATGCATCTCCATTATGAGAAAAGACTGATTTCAGTTATTGCTTTATTTTTTATTATTAGCTTCTTCCAGCTGGCATGTACAGTCCCAAAGGGTGGCTGAGTCTGTCTTCCTTAGCTATCCATCCATGGAGAAAATGTTCCCTCAGAGGTACATGGATGCTGCTGAGAAGGAGGCTGCATGTACCAACCCTTAAGGCGCTCAAGTGGGGTCCCCCGAACAAACTACCAACAAGGGTATATGGCAATAGTAATTTGTGTCTCTTGAGCCACAGTGTTTAAGAAGAGGTTATTCCTCCTCCATACTCTCTCTGCCTCCATTCTCTAGCTAACGTTGGAGGGCTGCGGACATATCTCAGCAACACAAGCTCCTGCCCAGAAAACGCAAGGTCCTGAGCTCAATCCAAGGTACCCCCCAAAAAAGTGTCTAGCTGACTTGGAGATCATGGTACATTTACAGACCTCATTCAGCATGGATCTCTGCATGATTATATCAGTCTCGGACACCCCCTTACCAACCATTTACTCCTACACGCCTGCCCTTTCTGCTGATAATAATTTGGCTTTCATTTCAATGAGAACTAAGATTTTGTTGCATTCAATTACTAAAATTTCAGGTTATTTATAATATCTTCTCACCTTACCTTAAATATGCTAAAACATTGCAACCTGTAATTCTTCAAACACAGAAATGCTCAGAAATATCTGTTGAGTAAATAAGTGGATAAAATGAATGAGTCCAGAGAAACAAAGAAAATGTTAAATATTTGAATAATCTAAAAATTTTGGCACATTAATGAATGGAAAAAGTATAACTATTAGTAAATTATTCACAATTAGTTCCTATTTTCTTATTTAGTTGTACATCTTTTCTTATAATGCAACTCCAATATTTTCTGTGAGGAAAGCCAAGAGTGAAAATTTTTTCAAGTTTACTTTCAATTTTCCTTTCATAGTTAGTTTGCTCTTAGTTATTTTTAGCTGAATCATACTATACAGTGCACTCTTTCCTATTTCAGATTTCAAAAAATCTTTCCTTCTGTTATGGTTGATACATTGTGTCAACTTGGGGAGTCTAGAGCTTTGGCTGAGTGACTCAGCAGGAAGCTAGAGTGCTTACTTTGTATACATCCTGAGTCTATGGAAGAGGAGGGCATGGAGATTGCGTGAGAGCTACATGCCCCCTAGGTGGGGGCAGCCTGTTTACAATTCAAGGGAGGGAAAGAGACTGCTTGACGCCTTTCTGCCTTTTTGCTCTTGTGGTTTTTGCTGTGTTCTGCCGTCATGAATGTATGCTCTCTGCCATGTGCCACTCTGCCTCTGAGCCCGCCAAGTATGGATTGAAACCTCCACAAACTGTAAGCTAAATAAACCTTTCCTTCCTTCATTTTGAGTGTTGGGTATTTTGTCTCAGCAACCAGAGAAAAGTAACCAAGATACTTTTTTTTACATTTTTCAAATATTGATATGGCATCACCATGCGCTTCACTTACTATTGTTGACCTACGCCATACATAATTACTTTCATATTAAGAGTTTTCCATCCTCTTAATTAGCTTCCTCCACTCACCTTAACTCTTTTTTTTTTTCATGTATCTACATTTTATCCTCAAAATACATCATGGAACAAATACAGAATAGCTCAGTAGATACTGAGAACACAGCAGCCAAAAATACACATTATTTTGGTCCTGATATCTCAGACACAATCAGACTCTATGTGAGCTTTGGTTCTTGATGTCCCAGATACAATCAGAAATGACAGCCCATTCCTTCTGTATCTCCAGTGGCCAGGGAGGTCTGGACTGTGGTTGGCTGTTGAGATGATCTCAGAGAAGAACAACAAATGGAAAGCACTATTATCACATTGATAAGACCCAAGGTAGGGGTTTGTGCTCCCCTCTTCTGAGGCTGACTGCAAGTTTCAGTCATCCGAAAGAATATTTCTGATATTGGTGAAGATTTTTTTGAGGAATGACCAAATGAAATCTGGTCTCTAGACAGGGAGATGAGCAAATCTTTTACGATCATTACCAGCTACATTTCTGCTTTTCATTGCAATGACCAAAACAGACCAAAAATCCATTTTATGTATTATTGCAGTTGCCCAACTTGCATATTGCTCATCAGGATAAAAATGGCAGTTCTATTTGTCATTCCTTTCTAGAAAATGAAAATGAGATTTTGTCTTTCTAAAAACACTACATGCAATAGTTTGTTCCCAGAAGAAACCTAATATGGGAAATGTGCCAGTGCTGTGACCTATATTCCAGTGGGGGAAGAAGTAAGGCTGTTGCTTCACAAGTAGCAAAGGGTCATTGAATCCCCAGGTAATAGTAGTCCATTATTTTCCATATGATAGGCAAAAAGTTAATAAGGTTTATTTTCTTAAAGGCAAATTTCACAATGCATGCCAATGATTTTGTGAAATGCATTTCTATCATCTCCTACATATTCTCCTTTTCTAGGCAACAATAGAGATTTAGCCTTTTCTTTCTCCCTTGAATAAAACACTGCCTTCTTAGAATCCAGGAGAGAACTTTAAATTCTAGCTTAATATATCACATGCATGAAAATGAGGATCATATTTTAATACTTTAACACAATAATTGAAGTTTAATAGCAAAATTATCTTTTGGGTTCAAAATGAAAGTACAAATTTTAAAGTAACCTTTAAGGCAACATGAGATACTGTCCATTACAACTATATCTTGATAATAACTAAATGTGCAGAAATTTAAATTTCCGTTATTTTTTAAAAGTTTCCCAGTTTATGAGACAATGGTTAGTTCAAAGAAAGCCCTTCCTTAAAAGAATAATTGTATGGTTGAAAAGGCATCATACATAATCTAGAACCCTGATAGATTAAATGGAAATGAATGTCATTGAAAAGATCATGCAGAAATTCAAATGACTGAAGTAAAGACACACTTGAGAAGTTCTCAAAGAACAGGGTGGATAAATAAAAACAACAGAAGTATTAGATGTGTAACATCACTTGACTTCTGTGTTTGTGACTGGAATTTGAACAAGAAAGAACAAAATAGACACAGAAACAACAATCAAAGAAATTATTGAAGAAAACTCTTCAAAGCTGAAAAATGCATCACAGGACCTTCAACACCATGTAAAACTATTTGAAAAGCTTCAAAAGGTTGAGAAGGGTTCTGATCAGAAAAAAAAAAGGATTCCAAGTGGATGTTGAAGTATAAATACTAGAACACAGGTAGGAAAGGAAAGTACATGTTGGTAGAATAACCAAATTCAACCAGAGAAGAGACAACTGGTTATAGCAAGTCACAGTACAGATCAGTCAGTGGAAACTGTACATTGTCATAATCAGGTGAGAAATTTGAGCTGTGTTTGAACTTAATTCAATAGTTCTCAAGAAAGGGAAGTACAAACAGCTGAATGATCATGCAGAGTGGCACTATGGAAGAAACAATCCTGACTCAACAATGCCGGTCCTTTATTAAGATAAGCAAGTATAAACAAACAGGTCAGTTAGTACAGTGGTTATTTCTGTAGTTACATAAAAACTGGATCATTCATTTTTCATCTTTCACATAAAAGGTGGTTAGAATGGGGTATGCCAATCTGCAATTAAACCCATCCTTTTAAAGGAAATATTGAATCCATGCTTACCAACATTGATTTGATAATAATGCCCATAATCAGATACGTGACAGGAGCCAGTTCTTAAACTGTAAGACTGACATCTGGCGTACAGCTGGTAAGAGGATGAGATCTACACTTACCTCTTAGAGGAGAAGTCAACTTCAGAGGATCCGAGTCTGAGAAGTCAACCTCGGACTTGGCACTATGGGATGGGTTATTTTAGATACACATGCGTGGAGACACCTAGCGGGGGATGACTCACTTGAAACTGTGAACCGCAGAAATGAATCTGGTCCTCTGGTTTCCTGAGTTCCACCCTACTGATCTTCCTACCACAGTAAGTGAAGAATGCACTTTCTGATTTAGTGGCCTCTTAAAAATTAATATCCTTCTATCTATAGTTTCTGAAATAGGAAGCTAAACAATCAATTACTATCTATAGTTTCTGGTAGTAAAAGTTATGTCTATATTAAAATAGCTAAAGATAGGTGGAAATAGACAAATATCAATGTGAAGAATTCTAGCTCTACTGCTCTACCTATTTTACTGCCAGTAAATGGCCCCCAAATTGATCTCAGCCTACAACTTCCCCCCAATTTCCAGAAATCTGTAGATGAAAAAACATAGAACTTCCTCCCAAAGTTAAAGTACCTCATCTTGTATTTGACAGAGCATTAGAGAACAGTAGACAGGCATAGCATGTGGCTGCGGACCCGACCGGGGCACATACATAGCGGGTGAGAGAAGACTAAACAAGAGGAAGGGTAGTGAACCCAGAGCAGAGAAGGAGCCGTGAATGAGAAAGCAAGAGGCAGAACTGATGAAGACAATGGGAATATGAGTCTCAGCAGCTAAAATCATATCTACGCGGCCCCCTGTGACACCATCTTTCACCCCTCTACCAATACAGCTATGAAGGCACATTAAAAAGGAAAAGTGCACAAACCCCGCCACAGCTAAGTCTCAGGGCCACCTTATTGTGGGATTTTCTATTAAGCCAGTCTAATGGCAGGTTGGAATTCCTTCTGTCTTACTGCTACCCTGTGCCCTGCAGACCAAAAACACAAATCCCATACCATGAGGATTCTAAAGGACCATCTGTCCATCTACCCACTCCACTCACCTATCCACCCATTCACCCAGCCAGCATTTGCTGAGAATACACCATGTGCTGTAATAATTAAACAGGATAACTTATGAGAATAACAGATGAAGAAAATTTTAACTGAAGCACGTGATAGGAGGGACAGAGTAAATGTGGAAAACTGAGTTTAAGAACGCAGCTGTGCACGCTGGTGCCTGATCTGTGATCAAGGGCATGGTCCTCCTCCAGCCCCACCAGCCCCACCATCAGTATGCATCTTAGCACGTTCACTCAGAGAAGAGATTTCTGAGAAAACAGCCAGAAAGGAAATCTCCATTTTGGTAACGAGCGTGTGGGGTGAAGACATGGAGGATGGTAGAGAATAGGTGAATATTCTGTTTCACAATGAACCATTTTTACAAATTAAACACTATAGGAAAAAAAGTACTAGATTGTGATTACTAAATGTACGGCTATTATGGCTTGTGGTAGTCAGATGATGACAGAAGAAAGCCTCCCACATCAGCAGAATCACACTAGAAGGGTGACGGCTTAGTGTCTTTAGATTGGGCTGTGTGCTACTTATATCTACCTGCACTTTAGTTATTGATCTGAAAGAAAGATTCAACCAGCATCCAGCTGTATGCACAGAGGGGCCAAGGGCTCTCTGTAGGCCATCTATGTTGGATGAAAGGGGATCTGGTGTGGGTTTTCCTCACCGCAGTCTGAATATACAGAAAATCTCCCATAACTCACACAATAACAGAAACAGTCTAAAGGCTCTTTGGAAAAGTGGTCTTTGAAAATAATTTCCAACAGTAAATAAAATAAAATATCAGAGAGCTACTTGGCAGCCAACATATCCTTGAAAACAGAAGAGTAGTGGATGCAGAAGGAGGGATTTAAGGAAGCAATAATGGCAGCAGTGGGGCAGGGAGACCCTTGAAAACATTCGGGAACAGTATTTATCCAGAGAAAATGCAGGAGTGATATGGACAAAGCATCTGGACCACACTGAAGGCACAGGAGAAATGACAAAGAGGCCTCTCAGGACTGGTGCTTAAGACAGATAATCAAAATCAAAGCCTGAGACGGAAAACAGAAATCACAGCACTGAAGCCATAGTGGAGGCCGGGCGTGGTGGCGCATGCCTGTAATCCCAGCACTCAGGAGGCTGAGGCAGGAGGATCGCTGCAGGTTTGAGACCAGCCTGTGTTACAAAGTGAGCTCAAGGCCAGCCTGAACTGCATAGTAAGGCCCTGTCTAAAGAAAGGCCAAATAAATAAATAAATAAATGAAGCCATAATAGAGGCTTTACTTGAAGAAAATTTCCTAATCCGAGGAAGACCTAAGCATGTCACAAGCAATGACTGCATGCTGCCAGACAAAGTAACAACAACAAAAAAGGCATGTGGGATATTAGCAGATAGGAGGTTTGTGGTACTTGTTACTTTATTCTTACATTGTAAGCATTTTAAAATCAAAATTATTTACTATGAAAGCAAAGGCACCACCTGGGAATCCATGGGTATGTTACACTTACCTGTCCTGTGACCCAATTGTAGCGGTATCTAGGCACCACTTTCAAATGTGGGAAAATCGGGTAAAGATACACTACTGTGCCCAAAGAACAATTAGTCAAAATTAAGAATGTGAGAACTACGTCTCTGTGACAAGAATTACCTATTTTATCTGTCTAACCTAGAATGATAGCCTTAAACACAAAGATATTTATCACTAAATAATGAATATACAAAAGTGGAAGAACACAAGAACGAAGAGAGAGAATCTGCTGCCCCGCATTTCAATATTTTATCCTGAGGTGACGAGCAGTTAACTGAAGCAAGGAAACCTCCGCCTCAGCAGCCCGAGCATGCTTGGTTTTCCTCTCCTTTGGGTATGCTCAGTGGAGTGTGGGCCTTCACAGAACCACCGCACAGCATCTGAACTCGGTACTAACAGAATCATTAACATCTTGTGCCACGCTGCTGTCCTCACTTAAAGTTAATAATTCTGGGTTTGAGAAGCTCACATTCCTAATGTTACTTTAATGACATCATTTATTTCCCAGGGACCTAAGACACTGCCACAGATTCTTATACATTTTACATAAGCAAGGAAGAAATTGTCTACATAGCTAACAATCAATATAGTAGAATAAAATAACAGCAAAGTTTCATGTCCTGTTAGGAAAAAAATCTGTAATAATATGCTTGCAAAAACTACCATTATGTGTCAGCTTACATCCTATTATATAACTATTCCTCAAAATATTTTGTCTAAAGTTTTATTCAAAATATTTTGATTTTACATTCACTTTCTCTTGATTTATAACAAATAAAAAACAAGTGACAAAAAAGTCACAAGATATATCTTGCATGTATCGCTCAAGTGGCTTAGAAAAATAGTAGTTGAAAAACTATGAACATTTTTCAGTTGAAAGTGGGAGGTTAGGTCTCCTACACATTACTGATGCTAATGAACTCCTAACCACAATGAGCTATCCTCTAAGCAAAAGTCAGGCTTCCACCAATACGGTCATGATGCCTCCTATGTTTATAAAACTGCACAAACTTTGTCTACCACATTGCTCCATTAAATTTAAGAATTAGAACAATAAATGAGGGAGGAAATGCAATAGGACTAACTTGAATGTACTGACAATTTTTTAACAGTTCGGATCAAAAATTGATCAGTAATTCTAACATCTTAAAATCTTAATATTCTTGAGACATTTTGGACACTCTCTATTCAGTTTTCAGACATCGTAGTTGGAGGCTTACATGCTTGTATACTTGTAAAGCTGAAAGCTAACTAAGAAAGAGCCTTCCTAGTCCTGGTTTTATACTTACAGTCACTGTTGCTACTGTCACTGGGAATGAAGGCAAGGACAGCTAATGTCAGACACAAATTTAAATTTTCAATACATTTGTGTTTAAACTATCACTTTTTATAACTTTTGCTTTCATATTAAGGAATCAGTATAATCCTCCAAATTGTCTTTGAGATGAGTCTGGGTGGGCAAAACACCTTCTGGAATCCTCTTGTGCAGACTGCAGCTCTAAGTGCCAAGAACGAAACTAACCTTTTGCTCAAATGATCTGGATACAGGTAGCAGTCCTGATGCGGTTTGATTTGATTGAGTCCCTTCACCTCTCTGATCTAGTTTTCTTAAATGCAAAATAAGGAAGTTGAACTAGACAATCTTCAACTATTGAGTTGGCAGAGGATGTCAGACAGTGTAATGTAATAAAAGGCACGCAGCAGTCCATCAGGAGTCCACTTGCTTTCTTCTGCGAAATAGAAGAGAAAGAGGAGGAAGGAAAGAATGCAAAGAGGGAGGGAGGGAAAAAGGGAAACGAAAGAAGAGAAAGGAACAGAGACAGAATGACTCATCCTTTGCCATATGCCTGCTGTCCACCCAAGAGCACTTTGTGACTTATTAGTCACCTACAGATATTCTGAGGAGTGCTGTTCCAGACTAAAGCAAAAGTAACCTCTGTTGATGAGCAAAAGGAGTGTTTGGAGCAGCTGCAACTTACAAATGAGAGTCTTTTTACGAAAGGGTCCCAGAGGCAGCTTTGGGCAGCATGCAAGCAATTAGGCTCAGGGCTGGATCCAAAGGAATGAAGCAGATTCACAGGTGAAGCTGAGAGAGGTATCTGCTTCAGAAAGCAAGTATAATGTTGGTTACTTGCCCTTTGGGAGAAAAAAAAAATGTGCCCGCTGTTCACCTCAGCTCACAGTGCGATTCAGAATTAATTGAGGATTATGTTGTTTAAAGAGTGATATGCAAGCACGATGGCTCACGCCTGTCATCCCAGCACTCTGAAGGCTGAGGCAGGAGGATCAAAAATTTGAGCCCCCTGGGCAACTTAGCAACCTCATAAGACCTTGTCTCAAAATAGAAAAGAAAATGTGGGGATGCAGCTCAATGTGAAGGCCCTGGAGTCAATCCTCAGTACTGAAAGAAAAAGCGATATGAAGACAGAGTGCAGTCTGTCAGTCCAGCACAACACCCTGCTCATTCTCCCCCTTTGGCTAGAACTCTACAAAGATCTCCAAACACTACAAGGGCTCTTGTGATAAGGGACAAAAGAAGTAGACTCTGAATTATTACAGCAGCCACAGGACTTAGGAATGGGGGTGTTTGCTAGTAACCTGGTAGGAATGAAGTAGGCGGAGACACTGGTTATTGCCCCTGGTGACCCCCTGGGCAGGTGAGGTAGCATTTTGTCCTGTCCCATCTTGGCAGTTCCTGTGCAGTGCTTTCGCTTTGTAACTCTAACTCACGTTATAACACTGAGTTTTGAAATGAACATGTTTGCTATGAAGCCTATGTGAAAGGCCATGCCATCAGAAAGCGTTTTCAAAGAAAAGTTCAAAGCATGAACCTCCACTTCCCCCAAACATACTCAGTAATGCTGCTGAGACATGACAGGGAGTGAGAAGGATCATCTTAACTTTATCGTTTTCTTTTTCTAACAGCAGGACATTATCTGAGCGGACAGAGTGAAGGCTGTGGAAGCAGCTAGTGCCTGGCTTGATCCTTCCTGGTGTGTGACAATGGGCAAATTGCTTTATCTGCTCCTTGCATCTCAGCTTGGGTCTTCTGCCTTGTTCTTTGAGAGCCTGCCACTGTGCCTTCAATCTGCTAAGCTTCCTGCCCCTAATCCTGGGAGTCTTGAATACCGCATGCTTTGAGGTGCAGCTCCCCAACAAGAGATTTTCAATTAGACAAATACAGGTTCCATAAATGAGACAAATATCAAAAAAGAGTATGTGCATATAATATATGTAATGTGTATACATGCAAACGTGTGCATGTGTTTCTGTGTGTATATATATATGTGCATATTTAGGTGTACTGCATACATATGCATATGCATGTGTCAGTCTGTGTGTTTAAAAACAGTTGAGCTCTATGTTGCATATGAATCATTGAAAGATAGAGGTGGAGCTCACTGCTGCTTATATGAAACACAATTTCTCAAGTTTACATTGTCTTAAAAATATACTGAAAGGAATCTAAAACTAAACATGTATGTCAGATCCATATACCCACCTAAAACCATACCAGCTTTTATGTCCATAGTGGAGATCAGACCAAGGGCCTCCGTGCGAATGCCACTTTCCCTTTAATGTACTTTGGGTGAGCATTTAATCTTCATGGGCCTTCTTGGCACTCACTTCCAAAAACTATGTCTGGATGACCTGGCCACCATTCAGGTCAGTGAATATTTGCTTCTCATGTCCCAAAATAGGTACTGCAAAACATGGGAAAGGGCTGGGCATGTTCACTAAGGGCGAGGTGTGATGATGGCCTGTCTGCAGAGAAGACAAGAGCATGGTGGAGTTGGGCTTGTGCAAAAGATAAATTTGTGCTGTTCTCCAGCCACCCTATGGCTCACTTCTTGGACCAAGGAAACCTACCTCCACAAGGTAAACCTAACTCATAGTAAGGATTTGACTGCCCATCAACCACTGATAGACACTTGGGAAAGACCATGAAATCAAGTAGAAACTCATGGTAAGTTCACTGCTCTACAAGGTTCTGAGTTCTCAAATGAACACATAGGAAATACCACACCTCAAAATTAATGTTTGGATTATACTAATCACCACCTTAACTTGCTACACAAATTATAAACGGCCAAGTTTCTCCAGAACTGGAGCTACACCCTGTTTCCATTTCCAAAATATTTAACACTAGCCCTGATGTGGGACCAAAAGTTCCACCCACAACTATTTGGCTCCCATCTTGATAAGTGAGTAGTCCCTGACACTGGAATTGCATTTCACGGCTAATAGGCTCTCTGATTACTAGGAATTGTAGCTATTTAATTTTAAAAATGTTGCTTAGCCAAGACAGTCATTATTTTCTAATGAAAGTTGGATCATTTCATGACATCTCTTCCTGCTACCGCTGGGGCGTTGGCAGCACTAATCATCACTCACAGACGGGCTGCCACGCACTAGAATGCGGCTGTACAATATAACTGGTGGGAACCTTTCCAGGACTGTTAAGCTGCATAACATGATATCCTATTTATATAATATAGCCTGTGAGTCTTTTGAGATGGAGCAACTTTGGAAGAATTTCTGGAAGTGCATATTGTTTCCACAAAACTACGTGTGTGCAACGTTTTCATACACTTGCTGAGCATGCTCTTCGCAGCTCAGTGGGGCCTAGATTCTTTCATAAACAACAGAATGATAGAATACATGGTCTCCTTCCCACCAGGCCAGATGAGCAGAATGCATAAAGAGTTAACATGTGGGATAGAAACCAGCTTGATGAGCAAGGAGAGACCAAACAGGGATCCATCTCCAATCTCAACAATAACTGAAGAAGGAAAGAATAGCAAAAGGATACTGAAGTCCTGATGCAATTTTTACAACTTGGTGGCAGGTGGTAGGCTTAGGTGGTGGTCTCAGAAGCAAATGACCAGGGAAGGTGAGCTGTGTGCTTGGTTACCACTAGGCATCCGGCCACAAGTTTCCTTTACCAGTATGTAGAGCTTTAGCGAAGGTCAAACGAACTCCATACAATTCACCTCTAGGTTTAGCAAATGGAGTCTTGCACGGCTCCTTGAGGAAAAACCAAGAATCATAGATTGTGAGTTAATGGTGCTTGACCTCACTATCATGCTTAGAGGACTTGTTATTCTTGAGCCCCACAACTTTCCCAAGTACCCTAACCTGCACGGTGGATATTAACATAATGCCCAACACCACATGGCGCTTTGAGCAATAGTCGGACAGCACATCATCAAGGGCTAGCATAAGCCTGGAATTCAGTGAGGACTCACGAAATATTAACTATTGGTACTATTATCATGTGAACAGGTTTATAAAGACTGAAAATAGAAAAAAAAAGTGAGTTTATAATAACCACCCTGAAATAAACTTGGTTTACATCTTTCATGAGAAATTTTACACACATAGGTAGTCAAACCTCTGAGTCCAGAAGTTCCACATCCACAGATTCCATTAACCATTGACCAAGAACATAATTGTGAAAATTCCACCAGGACTTCAGTTCCCAAGGGAGATCATGACCCAGTCATCTGCATACTAAGAGACAATTTTAATTTAGAAAGCACTGTGCTACTCTGAATGTTGAACTTCTTTTTAGTTCTTGATATTTTGTTTTTTAAACTAATGAAGGGCTCAGTCTCTGTACATCTTAGAGTGAAGAAAATCAGTATTTTTTTTTAAGATTTTTCAATGTATTGGATTGGATTGCTAATTTCAAAAGCAAATTTTGGCCTTTTTATATTTTTGTTTTAAATCAATCTCTTACTCTCCCTCTCTCTCACTCATTTTTCTCTCTCCCTCTCCCTCCTCTGCACTAAAAGCCCTTTTTATGATGTCAGAGCTACTTACATGCACCTTCTAAATGGCATAAGGATCCAACCTTTATTGATTTAACTCAGGCAGGGATATTCACAAATGCAGCATCTACACTCTACGTACAGTTCACCAAATTCCTGCACATGCTCTTTATCCCTTCATCCATACAATTTTGTATGATGTATAGCCATTAATATTTCAATTAAAAGAAAGAGTAATTGAAGTCCATCAGGTTTAAGCACCAAGCAAAATTGTCACACCATGAAGTGGAGCCAGCCTGAGGCTCCAACTTGACATCTTCAAGTACTGAGCTCATTCATAAAACACCATGAGCTTGTTGGAAAGACTCCTGAGCTTGTTAGTAAAAGCAGCACCAACTCACTTTGAAAACTGAACAGTGAGCAAAGAGAGAACTACTGGATGAGGGCTGGGCTAAGCTCCCTCTACTGTGAGTTTCTTAGAATGTGCTGCGTGCTTACATCCAAGATAACGCAGTTGTCTGGGGATGGTTGTAGTCCGCTGTGGCCCTGGAGCCATGGCGACCAGACTCCCATCTGCAGAGCTCAGTGTTCTGCCCTGATAAAGCTGGGCTTGGCGCCCAGGGAAAGTACAGAGGATCTTGTGCCATGGCTGCTTGGCTCGTCCCAGTGCTGGGGCTGTCTGGTAGTGCTGGAGAGAGGCCAGAGCTTGTGAGGCCGTCCAGCTTCATCCAGAGGCTTTTCAGACAGAGAAACTCTGTTGTCTGTCATCTGCCATGGGGAGGGGGCTCAAGTAGATGTGACTCAAAACAAGTTATCGCATTCAGAGGAGCATGTCGGCTTGGAATCAAAAGTAAGTGAAAAGTCTGCAGCCTAATGGAACAGAAGCTATGTTGATTATAAATTACAATCTAACTCATCTAGCATTTTTGAGTAAAACAGTTTGCTAATAGTATGATCATCATGATAAAGAATCTGGCAAGTTTTACAGCAAGTGGTATTCAGAGTTCTGCTGGCTTAATGGTGACCTGAACTCAGCATTACTGAGGCACCTCCTCCTCCTCTGCCCAAAACGAAAGCAAACAACTAATAAGCCAAAACCAAACACTGCTGCACAATCAGTATTTAGCTACTGATGTGCAACCGTCAGGATGGCGGCTGTTTATTGGGTATGGGATGCAACTTATGCAAAATAAGAAAGTTGTAGGGATCTGCTCTGTAACATTGTGCTTAGCGCTAAAAATACTTCACTGAACACTTTAAAAATCATTAAGAGTAGGTCTCATATGACATGAATTTAGCACAATTAAAAAATATTGTAGAGCTTCTTCTCTGGGAAAAAGGAATGCCTTGATTTTTGTATCATATAAAACACAGTCTTTGAATAGAAAGGCTTGATTGTGACTGCTAGCTCAACCTTTTCTCGCTTGGAAGCTGTGTGCTGCCCTAAGGCTGGGCTCCTCATCCGTAAAATGGGGATAATTATCTGTGCCTTGTGGGGCTGGTAGGAAGCCTCAATGAGATAAATTATGAAAGCAAATAGCCTAATGTTTGACCTAGAACTAGGATGTGTCCTGTTTGATGCCTTCCCCTCTATCGTTATGACTTTTTAATACTGGAATGTTGACTTAATTAATGTGAGGTGTAGCTCTAGATTAATCATCTACACTGCAAGTCAATCTTTATGCTAAATGCAGTTTTTGCCTTCTCATGGTAATTAACTTCTGTTTCTTAGAAACCCTTGTAAATTGGCCCAGATCCCTCCAAGCTTTACTCTATGACCCTAGTGCTGAGAATCGAAATAAAAGTTGGACATTACGCTATAGTTTACACCCTCCACTGTAGAAATAATATGTGCATCACACTGTAACCATGTGCAGCACTATAAATGGCACCAGTGTGCAGGTTATTACTTCATTGGTGCATTCTATAAAGCCTCACTTTTATTTAGAAAAATCCAGCTCACTCAATTTCTGTGTGAGTCTTCTAACCATGGGATACTGTAATTCAGAGCAAAATTATCAATCACTGTTCACCAAAATATGTTTTGGATGATGCAAATATCACACTGAAAATACCCCCAAATTATTCTTAAGCAGAATACTAAATGCATAATTGTCTCTACGGTCTACGCACAAATGAATCCAGCAAAAATGACTTTTATCTAAATCTCTCTGTACCTATTTTAATATTTTCCTTAAATAGATGAGAAATATATTGCCAAAACTTCAGAGAAATATTTAAATAGACTCATACGTGCTGAAATATTTTCAGAAAGAACAGTAATGCCACAGTATTAAAGGGGATGAAAATTTAAATACTGAATTGATTTTAATAAGACACTTGGCTATAGTTTACTATAGTAACAGTGTTAAAAATAGGCAATGAGAATACGTTTTTCTTCTTTCATTAGAGAAGACACAATGTATGCCCAAGATGCTCTGAAGGAATGAATACACTATAAGAAATAAAATAAGAGCAAAGAAACCACAGGGTATGAATTTTGTCTCTCTGCCTTAGAGCTTCAAATCTGTGTTTTAATATGTCGTCGTGAATACCACAGGCATTGATACACATCTGTTCATTCCTCTAGCAGCACTTTAGTGATAGAGTGGGTTGATGCGCTTGACCCTAGATCCACTCTCACTCCTTGAGACCCTAAAGCTGCAGCGAGCGCTGCAAGACCTGCTGAGAAACTAGCTGCAAAGGATCAGCTCAAGCCACTCAACCAACAGGGCAGCTTGGCAGAGAAAACCAAACTCGCTGTAAGTATGACAAACTCCAGCACCACGGACAGCGCTCATAAAACTGCGTTCCTTTTTGAGTCTGTACTTTAAAGACAATTTCTTTGCCTTCGACAGAATACAAATAAAAATGAGGCGACTCTTCCAAGAAAAGCATTGGTAAAAGGAGGGCGCCTGGACTTTTTGTTAGTGCACTGGGCTAGGCAGTGTATCAGAATCCTGGGGGGAGGGTCTCTGAAGGCTCCCAATAAGATATCTAATCCTATAAACTAGGCATGAAGGAGAGGACTTCAAGCTAAAATCATGCAAGATTTGAAAAGTTTGGTGACTGATGAAGTGATAATGTAAAATCAACAAGGTGAACAATGCAGAGAAGGGTGGGGCATGTGCAAGGGCTGGGCTAGGCATTGAATGATTCCTAGGTTTGCTTCTGCAAGGCAGCTCAGTACCTGGGCTCCTATACCCTTATTTGAGCCCCATGAAACCAAGGTTATTTTCCTCGTAGCTAGAAGGAAAATAAAGGTGAAAGAAATTAAGTAGCTTGGTTTAGGTTCCACAAATAGAAATTAACAGAGTTCCAACTCAAACCTCAAAACTGTATCATTCCAAAGTCAAAGTGGGCTGAGGATATGATAGAAAGAATATTGAAAGAAGAAAAGAAGAGGAAAAGAAAGGACAAGAGAGAGAAAGAGAAGCAAAACGTGAGTGAGACAGAAGGAGAAGAGGATGAGGGCAGGACGACGCAGAGGTAGAAGACAAGGCACTCTCTTCGGCCGTCTATACCCTTGCATGTTGCCTAAAATATTTCTACTCTTCTGAATACATATATGCAAATACATATTCAAATAGGAATGCTTTGATCCTAGAGAAACGGAATTTTGTATGAGTATATCTGAGATAAAAACCTTAAATAATAAACACTGTGGATATAATCTCCTCTTATTCATTTTAAACTCTATGCTCATTCGTGTTTAAAAGGTATCAGCAGACCACAGAGTCACCTAATAAGGGATTAACTCCTCATACACAGAAGGAAGTTGCAAAGATGATGAGACCAGAATAAACAGATGCAACTAATTCTCACTTCACTGCTTCTCCCATAATGTCATAAATCCTGGAAACAGTACAGCTTCTCTGACCACCCACCTCAAATCATTTCTGAGGCAGTGTAAGATCAGTGCTCATTATTATGCAAAAAATTTCCACTCACGTTTGCAAATGAATTACTGAACTATTCAATTACATATGATTTTAAAAATTATTATAGGCAGTTAGCCAATAACAAGCGATATACTTTATAAATATAAACTTTTCAAGGTATAGAGGATTCAGTGTCACAGTGATAGGAAACCCACTTAAGCATACAACATAATAGAACAATAATCTATGATGCACAATGCTGAAAATTAAAGGAAGTATACTCACATTATTGGTGCTTTCTGAAAGTTAACGAACATTTGCCTACCACCTGTACTCATGTAAATTTTCTTCACTAGTTGACTCATTAATTCTTGTAAATTTTATCCAGGTGCCTAATATGAAATTTGGATCCCAGATGACTTTTTTTTTTTTTTCCGGTACCGGGGATCAAACTCAGGGCCTTAGTGCTTACCGGGCAAGCACTTACACCACTGAGCTATACCTCCAGCCCCCTAATATGAAATTTGCATGTGAAAACAAAATATAGTCCTGGTCATAAAGAACGGGTATTGAAATTTTAAAAATGAATACATAGCACTAGTGTCATAGAGTGAACACAGTGCATATTATTTATAAGATATTTTGAGAAATTTAGGGAAATATTAAACCAGGTAGAAGGCATCAGGGAACACCTCCTAGAGTACATGCTTCAGACAGAACAAAATATTATAGAGGAAATTGTGCTTGAAGGGAAAACACTGTCTAGGGTGCATTTTTTCGAAGTTAGTTCATGCTGACTTTTCATCAATGACTTCTGTCTATAGACATGTAATACTCAGTCCACTGGGGTTTTCACTGTGTCCTTCCCTCATTTCCTCCCTCCCTCATTTCCTTTTTTCCTTCCTTCCTTTCTAAAGGCAGAGCCTGTTTTGCTTCCATTTGTACAATCTTTGTAACCTTCCTGATTACTAACTGTGTGTTCTCTTTGGCATCCTCTTTTGAACTTGGGAAAACATCTAACTAGCTCCCTAATTAATAGGCTACAGTAAACATTTCATATGTATCTTTTATACCTGCATGCCAGTCATGATTTCATTAAAGTCTGAAAGTGACTCTTCAACAGTATACTCTAGATGCTAAGAAGAGAAAAAAGAGGATCTGAAAGAAGCACTGGATACCCTGTAAACCACAGGGAGACTTAGATTTTGGAGAATAAAAACAATTCTGATAAAACAAAAAAAAATATTCTCCATTGCCAGACAATAAAAGTCAAAATATCCCAGCCATTCACCCTCAAGAACAGAGAAAATACTAAGGAAATAAAATATCAATATTGAGGCTATGGACCTCTTCTTCTCCTAACAAAATATGGAAATCGTGGGGCTCTTGAATGGCACAGCGCTTGACTAATTCCATGACTAGTCTATGAAGACAATGCCATGAAATGACTACTAATATCGCTTATGCTCCTGACAACTACAGGCCGAAGAAAGTCCATTCTCAATGCTTTAGCCACAGTGGCGGCCAGGTCTAACTGGGGAAAAGGAAGGGGTTAGGGTCTGTGCTTCCCTGATGATCTAAACTCTGGAGGTCAAGTGGGTTGCCCTAAGAGATGAATATGGTGTGCAAATCAGTGTCCAAAGAGAATTGACTGGGTTAACAACAAAGAAATGTATGTCTTTGTGTTTGATGCTGTTATTAAACAAAATTGAGCTTAGTTACAATATGACAGGAAATGGGCACTTCCAAGCATAAGATACCATGTGTTTTCAATTCCCCTTAGAAAAAAGGCATACTTTTTAAAAACTATGATAGCACACTAGCAATGCTTATGTATAACACATGTATGGACAGTAAAATTGCTTGCCATTTCATTTGATATGGGCAGTCACTTGGATAATCAAGAATTTTTTATCTTTATCACATTCAATTATTAGCAGTAACTGAGAATAAAGACTTAGGATATTATAATTAAAGGTTGAAAAAGAGCATAGCCAACTTGTAAAATATTAACCCTGACAGATGCTTTCTAGAGAGTATCTACTGTGCAGCACTCATTCAGATATTTAATTAAAATCCCTGGTCCATCTCACACAGGTCCGTGAGAATAGCAGAGCTTCATTATACAATATGACTTAGTACTAATAGATGTGTGCACTCAGTTGGAACAACTTTACCTAAAATAATGTGTTATTAAAGAGCTCTGATGAAATGCTGTATATAAATGGAAAGGTATTCCATGATGGATGCTTAGAAATGTCTGGTAGATAATACCTGTGGATAGAAAATTCATCTAGTCTCTTTATAAAGATGGACAGCCATGCAGTCTCTGTTTTTTAAAAAATAATACTAGAATATATAGATAGTAACTTTTTGTTTTGTAATCAGGTATACTTAAGGGCTTTCCAAAATTATGTAACTTTGTCTATGCTTGCTTCACATGCCTACTGCTAATGATGTCCCTTCCGTGCCTTACCATGACCAACAGCTCCCTGTTCCTGCTGAGTTGATCTCAGAATACTAAAAGTTGTGTCCCAACCTTAGTTCATAAGAACCTAATTTTGGAAAAACCTGTCTTCTATTATTTCTTTTATATTAATTTTATCTCTCCTGCCCTCAGACTCATAACTCAGCTGGTTATCCTACCTGCTGCCATTCAAACTCTAAAATCCTTGTAGACCTTTTCTACTTCCCCCAGCCAGCAATGTTTTATAGCTCTGCACATCTCACCAATTTAAAGTAATTCTTGTAATCCTTATTGCTTTTGAACTAACATTTTTATTTCTTCACTCAAAAGTATATATTACTTTCTTCGGCCTGTAGTTGTCAGGAGCATAAACACATCAGTAGCCATTTCAGAACAGTTTGCTCTTTTACCAAAAATGTTGCTGGGTGCCAATAAGGAAAATCAGGTCATGACAATATCCTCCATTAAAGTAGAGAGCAGGTTTTCTGCATTATAGAGAGAGATGAGACATCACAGGTTCTCTCTGAGCTACGTCTGAACTTCCTTTTAAATCCGTGTTCACCTGTTAGTTTGTTTCTATAGTTCTTACCTGTAACAACCCCACAGCACACCGGCACTGTGCCTCCCCTCCACTGCTCCAATCCCAAGCTGTGTAGGCGTGACTCAAGGGTAGAGTCCCTGCGGGTGTGTTCCACCTTTTCCCACGACACGCACCCTATCCACCAAACGTGGTTCTTATTACTGTTACCATTCTCACCACTCATGTTTTCTGTCGTTTCTTGATTGAGGGAACAAGAAAAGGTCTGGTAGAGCCAAACAGTTTTGTTCTATCTCACCAAACGAGCTTGTCTCCGGATCTTTGTCAGCAAGACACTTTTTGCCACCCTAGTGAAGATGTCTGTCTTCACAGAGGACAATCAGCCTTCGGCCAAAGATTTGGGGCTAAAGCTGTTCCATACCCCTGCAGTCCTCTGCAAACACCTACACCAATCACAAGGCAGCAAGCAGTACTTGGAAACTACCACGTTCCCTTTTGATTCCAAGGAGGACTTTGGTCTGAGGGCTGTTTCTTCAAAGGGAACATTCGTCGGGGAGCTCTCTACCAGCACAGTGATGCTCTATTATTTTCTGAGGTGATTCTTCAATTCCCAAAGGCTAATTAATTATAGCTCTTGCGATGGTTGAAAACAAAAAAAAACCCTTTAGGTAATTAAATAAGCCATTAAAAGTGATAAAATACCCCCAAAGTCCTAATTAGCTCACTAGAGGTGAACATTAATTAGTCATCAGATACACTCTTAGGTAAAGGTCACCATCCTCACTGCAGGGGAAATGGGACCCTCATCACTAGAAAACATTAATCCACCAATCAGAGTATTCTCTACAAAGTGCAGCAATAAAGAAATAAAACCACTTCTAACTCCCAACTAGCATAGTTGGTGTTTTTATTTGATTTTTGCCTCTTTCAAAAAAAAATGTTTTATTAGCCACCCACAATGAAATCTATGAAGCTGGTCAGTTATAGGAGCCCCAGCAGTAACACCCAGGGGAAAGTACTGGTTGGACAGCTTTCAGTGGAGCACTGTGACTAATCAGAAACATCTCGGGAAGGGAGAAGGTTGCCATACACTGTAACTGTTATTCTAAAAGAGAAAAATATTGTTAGTACAAGCAGACTTATTATACATCTTATTTTGTCCTGACACAATCACCTCATCTAACTGTCATCCCGAAGAACCATAACCTTGTAATAACAACTATTACTGTTATTTACTCATGATAGCTAACCACATTCCAGGCACCACACACACAGGCAAGCTAACCAGAGACACTCTGGCATTTTCTTACCTGCTTTTACAAAGGAACAGAGTTTGCTCAGAAAAGTTAACTAAGTTTGCCAATGACAGATCTCCAGCAGTGGGAACAAAGGATTCCAAACACAGATCCATTTGATTTTAATCAGTGTCATGCTATCTCCAAACAGATAGGAGAGCATTTGTGATGAACACACAGTTGCTTATATGGGGAGCATGTGCATTATTTGTTTGGGGCCACTGATGACTGATCTGATTTCTCCTTTATTTATGACAATGTTCAGTAGAACTGACTTGTACTTGGAGTATTACCATTAATACACAGCAGGCTGCCACGCTGGGTTCTGGTAACATAGAAGATGGATTCTATGATCAATTTGGCCCTCTGATTTCATGTATAATAATTACCATTTTATCCTTTTAAAAATAAAATGAGTTTCAAATTCAGCTTCAGCATGACTGTTAGGTCAGCTACCCTCTGTGAACATAGTGCTATGCTCACGCCACACCTAACACACAGGGCACTACATTCTGAGTTCCACCTGTTCAGTCCACCGTGAAGGGGTTCACGAGAATCAACAGCCAGATGCTCCACAGGATGGCCCAGGGCCACAGAGCACATCCCTACATGCTGACCTTCTCTGGGTTTGACCCAAGTCCTTTAGCTAGTGCGGCAAAGATGGCTGCCTGCAAAAGCATTGCTGATTTCAGATAGTGACCACCCTGCTTTCACAACAGCTTGCTTTGTTGCTGGAATCAGTCCTATTCCCTGAACAGAAGGCTCCACATCTTTATGGAAACTATCTGTGCACAAGATTCGAGCCCATGATGATCAGCTTCTGACTTCATAAGAACATGCACCATATTTTCTCCAGAAACATCAGCTGCTCTGATTTCATTGGTTGAAAAAAAGAATCAGCCGGACATGCCCTCTAGGTTATTCCGGCATGTGAGAACTTTCTTTTTCTTTAGTAAAATGTTTTCTAGAAGAGACTAAAACTGGTACAAGCTAGCTGGCAACACAGTGGGTTTCCTCGACACTCTATCCTGTTCTGGGAAAGAACGGCAACCTTTATTTTTCTTCTTTAGTCACAGGCCACTTGTTGGCTACATTTTCAGCTGTAACACTATGAGGCAGTTGTGAGAAGTGTATCTCTAGACCCATCGCACAGTACACTGTCATCTCACAGCCACCTTTACTCCTGTTTTCTTGTACCCAAGTGAAGCGCCTTGCTCATGCTTTCTGTGACTTCCGCACCCACCGTGTTGGAGCCTCTAATCCTCACTGACCAGGCTGCCAGGCACCCAGCTTTCAGACTTGATGAAAGATGACCTGAAATTCTTGCGCCCATATTAGCTTGTCCAGTATCCATTAGGTCCAAGCTGTCACAGCCATCTCTGCTCCTCCTGTCTGGAATAAGAAGTCAAGGATGGGGCCTGGTATCATCCCTGCCCTGCCTTCTCAATGACTTTATGCTTTTTACAAACACAATGTCCATACAGTGTATCCAGAAACTCAGAACTCCATTTCTTCCCACTAGCAAGGAAAGCCGAAACAAGATGGGCCCTCTGACAACAATGTCAGGGTGAGGGCTGGTATGAGTGCAGAGGTGTGTGGATCGCACTGCACAATGCTGCTCTGTGCTGTGCCTCAGGCAGGTGAGACAACACGAGAGGTTTAGGCACTCCCTTTGCATAAGCTTCTCCTATTTTTCTCAGGCCCCTCAGATGTGAGAATCATTCTGTCTCAGCAGGATGGACATTTCAGGGTTGAAGACATGTTGTGATGTGAACTTTAGTTTGAATGGTTGCTTTTTCCTTATCACTGAAAGTAGAATTACTGGAGAACAGAGGCAAATGTCCTAGGAACATGAAGGGATGAACTGTATCAGTTAGGAAGGTTCATGAGCTCATGAAGCAGAAGATTGGCTCCTGCAGGGAGGCAAAAGTCAGTGTTTCCTGAGCAGGACACAGGCTCTGCTCCGTGTTCACAAGATGACTACAAAGTTGCACACACTGTGTCCATGTGTAAGGCAAGAAAAGGGGAAAGCTGTAGTGCTGCAGAATTCCATTTACTAAATAATAACCTTAGGAGAATCCCTCTGTAATGGAAACTCTCTTTACAGGTGTTACAATAGCGGCCAATCAGATGGAGAGTGAGGCTAGCAGTAAGTATCCAATTGGAGAGCAGTCAAGCATGCAGGGCTTGCATGACCTCACTCTGGGTAAGGTCTGTGATGTCCTGCCTTCCTTCCTTTCCTCTTCCACTCCTGTTGGGTCCCTGTCCACCTCCCTCTTCTGAGAACTGTCCTTCACTGGCTTCTGTGTAGGTGACACAGCTACTTTGACTGAGTCCAGCAACGCTTCCAACACTTCTGCTTTCATCAGGGCCCCCAAAGTAAGGCAGCCCTAAGCCAGGTGTGGTGTAATCCCAGTACTTGGGAGGCTGAGGCAGGAGGATCTTTGTGACCTTGAGACCAGTCGGGGCTACAAAGTGAGCTCAAGGCCACCTGAACTGCATAAGCCCTGTCTCAAAAAAGACAAAAACGAAAAGCAAAGTCAGGTGTCCAAATTCAACCCAACAGCAAGACTGGATGCCGCATTTCGATCTGATTTTGAATTCTGAGTTGAAAATCACTAAAAGAAATGAGCAAGGGAGTGACAACACCCAAGCAACATTTAATGCACAGGAGGAAAATTATCTGATTTGACAGAAACATCATTTTTAAATTTTTGAAGGAGAGTTAATAACCCTTAAATTCATCCCTTTAAACACAGTTAAGAATTATATCCCTGGGGAAGAAATACCTTGAACACCACAAGAGGCTAAAATAGTCCATGTAAACAGCTCCCCCTGTAGTTGTGAAGCTTAATGATTACTTCCCTTATCACCAGGAAACTGGGAGAAGTTAAATCCAGTAACTTAAACAGGAGAACCTTAAAAGATATTTAATTTCCAGTAACATATCTTTTATTTATACTTTGCTTACTTTTGTAAAGCACACTTATACGTAAAACTGTGAGACCTATAACAATACCACAGCCTTTAGGTAACTTACCTGTCTGTGCTATTAAGTCTCCCAGGACCACAACACGAAACAATCTCAAAGGACTTTTGAAAATGGAGAATACTGGTACTCTTCCTTAAGGAACTTGTAAAACCTGTGCTCAGTCCAAAGCCTTGCTCTGTTGCAGCAACGTACTGGAGACCCAATGGATTATTTCTGTGTATATCGCACGTGTTTCCAGAAAGGGTTTACCACTGTTGCTGCGTTCAGGAAAGAGAGACTCTTCCAAAAACAGCAATAACAAGGTGAAAACCCATACACACAATTCAACAAATAAGAAAACAAGAAGTCCTAGATAAATATGCACTTTTAAAACCGAGGAATTGGAACACATACATGTGTTATGAAAATAGTAGACACCAATAGTCAATGCTATCACTGTGACTAAACTTAAGTCTGGTCCTGAGTTTCCAAGCAGACCAGTGTGATAGGCAACATGGTCAGAAAAAAGTGAGAGGGGGAAAAATGGACCAGAAGAGCACTGCAGCTTTCTCTACCATTCCATTTTTTAAAATATATCCTTCACATACTGGAATGTCAGTGTTATTAAGAAAAAAAAACCTGTCCACAACAATATTTTCACTGCAAATGCATTGCAATCTTTCACACACCTTTCTCATAATGGCCATGTAATGACAGCTCCATGAAGGTGATTTTTGCAAGGGGCTGTTCCAGTATAGTTCAATGAAGCAAGTGGCAGTCGTCCTGAAGACCGACAATCCTCCTCTAGAGCTGGGCACTTAATGTAGCTAACATTGCTAGGAGGTCTTTTCAGAGTAAAGATATGCAAACAAGTGCTCCTGGAGAAAACCCCACAAGAAGAAGCAACAGTGATCCCCCTTCAGGACTCAATCACCTCCAGTGTGCACATGCAGTAATTGCTCCCTGTGGTATTCCTTTGTTTGTATCAATGACCAAAGCATGGGCAGGTAGGAGGGCTGTCAGTGATGAACAGGACTGGAAGTCAAAGTGAGAGCAAAGTTCCTCAAGGTCTTTAAGTATGATCAAAAAAATACATTGCAAGTTTTTAAGAGCTTAAGAGTATAATATAATAAATGACACGTTATCGGTCCACCTCAAAATACTCCCCCTCACTTCAGACACACTCATTCCATCATTCATGTCCCTGACGATCCAGGCACATGGGTCCTCCTTGGTAAGGGAATTCAGTTTTGCTGTTGTGGCTGCCCAGTGTTCTGAATCCATTGAAAATGTTTGCCGTTCATGGTCATTTTGACTGGAGCAGTCCAGCAGCGTCAGACCCAGTGAGTAAGGTGGATAAGGACATGCTGTAATATTTTTTAGTAAGAGAAATTGCAGTGAATGGTTGATCAATTAGGGGTGTTCAAAAATGCAGTATATGTTAAAATTAAAAATTATTACACTGTGCCATTAATGCCCTCAAAATACTTAAACTACTCCCACTTAGTTCAAACACACTTATTATACCACTCTCGACAATGTGAGTTTATTTTTACTATGCTGAGTTTTTCTAATTTAAACCTGCAAAACCTGTTGTACCACCTATCAAAAAGGAAACCTACTCACAAATAAGTAATTAAACCTCTCCAAATAAGATAGCCATGAAAAATCATGGAATTTACCAATAAATTCATTAAAAACTTTCTGATTTTGTTAGCAGTGTAATAAACATAAATTTCAACAAAAATACAATACCAACTTTAGATGAAACAAAATTTTAAAAATGAATTTTAGTACTAGTAAAATTTCAGAGAACAAGCAAAATTAAATACTAAGGAAAACAAATTCAAAATACAAAGTTTATGGAATGAAGAGATATACTATGAAAAATCCTAAAGTATTCATGTCCTTTGACTAGCAATTCTACACTCAACAAAAAATGAATCAACAGGGGCATGGAGACACACACACACACACACACACACACACACACACACATGAATAAAATAATCTAAATTTTCCATAAGTTGCAAAGAATGACACTTTTAAAAGAAAAGTTTAAGACCCAGCAATTGCCCTATAATCAATATTATGCTCAAATATACCTTCACGGGAGAAAATCAGATGGGACTCCGGTGTGTTAGGAAGTAGTGCTCATATTCTACCTTTGACAATAAACAGTTATTATTACTTTTAATATCAGAAAAGTTCAACTTAATTTTTGAAAGCTTAACCAATGTGTTCAAGTGAGAAGCATCTTTTCCAATATTACTTTTTTAAAAAAGAAGAAACAATTTCTTATTGAATAAAAATGGCGTCCTAATAACTACTTGAATATAAATCTTATTTTCAGACATCTCTGGGGTTTTTCAAAGCATACTGAAATTCCTTGTAAAATGTCTTGTCAGATCCTTATAAATCACACCATGTTCAGCTGCTTCACTTAGCACTGAGCAGATTGCAAGATGCAGCTCTCCAGCCTCAGGCTGCCTGAGGAAGCTCCAAATTACAGTAATTACAAATTTAACCTCCTTTAAATAAGTTAAGAATTGCAATGGGATAACTGTTTTGTCTGATAGGCTTTGGGGAGACAGTAAGAAGGTTGCAAACAGCATTCAACCTGATGCTCTGCAGACAGCTAAACCACTGTGCTGAAAGCAAGACAAGGCTTAGGCAACACCTACTTGGAACGGCACCATCCTGCTCAGGTGAGCGCACCACTGCCCACACAGGGAAAGAGAATAACACCCACAGAATCAGGGCCAGAGCTGGCTTCCAGATCACAATCTATCACTCATCCTATGCACTTGGAGTCTGTTATTACTTGGATTCAGCACCTAACTTTACACATACTTTTTACAACAACAGGCACTGTCCATGACAGCTCAGCCCAACAGTACTGTAATGAGATCCACACATATAATTTTAGATGGTCTTGCTGTCTTGGTCAAAAACAGGTGAGAAAACAACTTTAATAATATTTGTTCTCCATAAAGGATTTAGCATTTGTATCTTTATTCCTTATAAAGGTAGGAATGAAATCTTATTTTTCAGTATCAAGTCCTTGAAATTCAGTGTAGGTTTTACAGTTACAGCATGTCTCAATTTGGACTAGTAAATTTCAGTTTCCTAATGACCAATTAGGAAACTTCCACAATTGCAATGCAATTCTAATTTTATGAATTTCTTTTCCAAAAGCCAAGGGCCGTTAGCCATATAGATCTCCACCTAAACACAAGAATCTTTTAAAGAAATCACTTGGGGAATTACACCAACAATAAAAAATGACACACATGTTGAGCTATAGCATGGAACAGGCAAAGCTTTTCTTTTTTGACTGATAACATTAATTAATAAAACACTGTCTTCACATGCAGTAATGCTGATTCTCTTGATGAACATAGAGAAAGTACAGATTTCCATGACTTCTAGGTACTAAAACCACAGCAGGAATAATAACATGACTGCCAGAAGCCAAGGTCATTCTGCCAGTGGTCACGATGCTACCTTTCTAAGATTCAATCCTTCAATATTCTTTGTAACTTTTGTCACAGTGAGCTGTTCCCCCCTCCACAATTTATGAATACTTTATCTTCTAAATACATATTTACCTCTAATCTTTCTAAGCAGATCAGCATGCCTTGGCCTTGATAACTAAGCTCACATATTGCTTATCTGGCTCCTGAGCATTGGCAAGTACAGTGCTCCCTATTCATAACAGGGCTTGATAAACCTTAACCTGATGCATAAGATCACTGATACACATTCAGATGTTAATCTTGACTTTCAGAAAATACTTTAAGCAAGCCGAATGAAGAAGTACCCATTGTAAACCTTCCAGATTTCTAAATTGGCACAAAAGACTAGAATTTGAGAGATAAAGCCACAGTTTTTAAGTCACAGAGCCACACTGACCAGACAGATTATCTAAAATTACTCCTTCCAAATGGAAGATGACTCTAAATCAAGGGAAACACACACACACACACACACACACACACACACACACACACACACACATACACACGCACAAACTCCAACAGTTTATTAGTGTTTCAGTAAACAACCCCATTAGGCTGATACAAAATTATCTTCTTGTGGCCTTGATTCAATGACAAATTATTGCTTCAATGCTTGGCAATCACAGAAGCAAAACTCTTGAGGATTTCACAAGTGATTTAGATAATCTGTACTGTTCCTGAACAAAGTTATATCTGTCTGTAGACACAGTTCTAGGCACTGAGTTGATTACACTATTAAGGTGTATTGTGATAGGCATTCTGCGATCCCACTATTACAAACTATAAAGCTAGTCCCTGCTAAACATGTATGCCTAACTTCTGTGAATTGCTGAATGCTAAATAGCCTATCAGAGAATATCTCTACCTGACTTTCTGAAGAAAGATTAATTTATTTCTAGTGTGTCTGAGGAAACTTCATTTTAGCCTTCAT
This sequence comes from Dinomys branickii, assembly GCA_004027595.1. Taxonomy (NCBI): domain Eukaryota; kingdom Metazoa; phylum Chordata; class Mammalia; order Rodentia; family Dinomyidae; genus Dinomys; species Dinomys branickii. The sequence continues at coordinate 88,328 of PVLD010002301.1, read as the reverse complement.
AATTTGGGATGTCATTTTATCCTTTGTAAGGCTCTCCCTGCTGACTGACTTAATTCTGATTCCAGCAGTTTGGAAGTATATAAGAAAAGGACCTGGAATTCAATACAGTTCTCACTCCCGGGCATGCCGGGCAGTCCTGCACAGCACACTGTATGAGCTCATCACGTGCCCATTCCCCTTGCTGCACTCTTAGTTGATTACAAATGCCCTGACTAGGGGTTCGATGGCAAATACAAGGCTGCTTCACCACAGAGCTCAAAACTCCCCACTGCAGGACATCAAGACCGTGTCAAAGGCACTACTTTAACCTGTGACAGAGGGCTTCCGGTCTTCTTAGGGCTGGAACATCCCCCCTCCCCATGCAAATGATCACAGAAATCCACTGCACACTCTTCAGGAGCCCTCCACCCTGCCATGTCCTCTAACAAGGGTGTGGAAACAATGCCTTCATAACGCAACTTTCCAGCTAGCAGGATTAGATAGTTCTGCACTTTAATGGCTAAAGGAAATTACAGTTGATCCAGTCATATTATAATATGATTAATGGCTGCATCCTTATTAGAAGTGACATTTACACTAATTATTTTGAGAAATTTAAAAAGAAAAACTCAGGAAACTTGATCATTCTTTGGAGAATCAGGACACAGTACAATTAATAATCAGGGCAGAATGGCACTGCAGAGCATTTGAAGCCAGTGGTCAAAGACTCAACTTCTGATTAAATTTTTGGGACCATTGGCAAGTCAGTTAACTTCACTGGGATTCAGCTTTGAAGACTACAGCTTTAACCAGTGAAGAATTATGATAGTCTTTGAAAATCTGATAAAAGTCTCTTCTTGGAAATATTTTACATAAATTTTACTGAGACCGTAGATACCTCGCTATCCTCAAATCTCTCCCAGGAGCCAAGTGAAGAATTCCTATTTTGAATACTTATAACTGGGGCCTTAGCCCTACAATATATGCTCTGTGAGAGCGTCACCACTCCAAATCCCAATAACCTTTGGGGGCTCCGGTTGCATTTGCAGAATCTTAATAAAGGAGAGAATGATAAGAGTCTTAGAAAGCCCAAACAAAACAGTTTCTGTGAAGGAGACAAAACATTCTGTAAGTCCACAATTTCATCTGTGGAGGTAATTGCATGCCACATGTCAAGCTCTATTCTAATTGATACAGTAAGATAAAATCACAATTTACACTTTTCCAGACATTATAGCTTTTTTCTATAAACAAGAGGTTTTCTTTTTTTCTTTTATTTTCTTTTGTCTTTTATTTCTTTTGAGACAGAGTCTCCCTGTACAGTTCAGGCTGGCCTCGAACTCACAAGGATCCTCCTGCCTCAGCCTCCTGAGTGCTGGGATTACAGGTATATGCCACCACGCCTGGCTGAGGTTTTCTAAAGTGATAAAATTGTGTTCCAAATAAAATTTTCTCCTTTGAACAATCTTTATATCAATCAATAAATGAGCATTAAATTATCCCCATAAATGCTGGTTTCCTCTTATATTTTCTACTTGATTCTAAGGTATCACTCTTACTTTATGCATCAAAGTTGGACATATAACTGATCCTCTATTAAGTTCCCATATTCAGTCAAAATTCAAGTGCTAGCACTTCCCAAGAGCCTCCACCTGTCTCCCCAACATTCACTTTCCATGGCTTTGCCTCATCTTGGTCATCAGCATATTTCAGTTAAAACATAAAAATGTCCTCATGTTTTGCTCCCTGCATTTTGGATCACTTTTCTGAAAAAATAAATTTGATTATTTGACTTTCACACTTAAGAAATCAAGACTGTGCTGAGTCTACCTTATATGGAAAACCCTGAAAAGGAACCATTGCAAAAGCTGCCCTTGCTCATCTGGCCATTGTGAACACTTCTGTGTACCCGCCATGTGTTTTGCATGTCTCAGTCTCTAGAGGGAGGCAAGGTTTTACCTGCAGCCTCCTTGGCCTTTTATTTTCCAAGTGGACCCTTACTTAGCTCAAAAGTTACTTTCCCAATGACATCTCAATCAGACAACCACTCAATAAGCTAATTATACAGAAAAAGTGCCTTCCCTGTGCTTCCATAGTATTTACACTTGGGCACAGCACACACACTGCAGTAACCGTATTTATCTGTCCTTCTGCGTATCAGGCTATAAGCTGTAATATGTGCATTGGACAATGACCATTAAATTTAATACAATGATATTGCTCACAGTGATACAGATGTGAGGAAAAAAGGTTCCAAGTTACTGAAACCTTATAATTTCCTTAAAGATAGCTACTTTGCTTGCATCAAGGTCACAGAAATCTGTCTCTAAGGGAACATAAATGCCAGTGACGATATCAACATTTGCCAGGCTTTACCTATTACTCTATGACATCTGTCCAAGATCATATTATTATCCTACTTTATAAGTTAGAAAACTGAGGTTCAAGGAAGTTATATTACATACTCAGTGTCATACAGTCAGTAAACCGTGGAAACATGACTTGTTCTTAGGTTTGTTGGCAAACTATTATTCTCAGATTCTATGTTGATGAAGTACGAATGATTCATTTACTCAAATTCTTGAGACAAAACAGAAAAGTCTTAAAATACATAACATGCTCCATAGCTTTGTCTTCAAAACCTGGCGATAGACTCATCTCGTGACACATTAATGAGTTATGTGTTTTCTGAGAATTGTGGGATTTGACATTCCCACTGCGCACATATTGGGAGGATACTGTCTCCAGCACTGGCCCTGCCCGGATGTGAGTTTCCAGTCCTGTGATGACTCAAATGCAGATTCTCAGATGGAACACCTCTGCTATGGTCTTGAGGAATACCCTCACCTAAAGGATGTGGACCGACTCCTCCCTTTCCCTCTCAAGGATTTAAGAGTTGTGGGAAGCTTCTGCTCATGGCACAGCACAACACCGTGTTTCTTCATTGCCTCAGACCTCAAATCTCAGAGCTCTCTCCCACTCTGCCTCTGTCCTCCGGGTTGGACAAAGCAGTCCTTCGACTTTCCGAGGCTTCTCCAGCTCCGTTCTCCCTCCTTCTGCATCCAGATGCCACTTCTAGTCTCCTCATCAATTTTGGGTGTCACACTGCTGCCTTTGGTCCAGAAGCGATGCTCTCCTGACAGCCCGGCCTCCCACCAGCTGGAACTCAGCAGCTCTGTGTTGCTTCTGCCAAGTTCCAGCTATTTGTGCCTCCTGAGGCTCACATCTCCCCCCAGGTGCTTCCCAAAACTCCTCCTGTGTTCCACTCCACTCCAAACCTGTCTTGCTCTGACTGTTTTCCTAGACAAGGCTCTTAATAGTCTGTGATTTATAGGATTTATGACAGGATTAAGTGAGATAATACATGAAAAATACCTGGAACAATGCTTGGCCAAGAACAGTTCAATAAATATTCTTTATATTTAAGCTTTATCAGGACCTTAAGAACCCCAGCTCAGTATCCATGAGGTGTGAGTTTCTGCCATCTGGTGGGTAGGACACCGGGTGAGCTAACTTGTTTGGTCTCAGGTTCTCCTTGTGTCTAAGGGAAATACAGACTACCTGCATGGGACGGGTGCTCTGCTGTTCTTCAGGGTCCATGAATGGGAAGCTCCTACTCCTGGCACTCACACAGAACTTCTCATTCTACATGCTAAGTAGCTCCTGACATTACCAAACCCAAAACTCTCACCTTTCCCTAAATTCCTAAAGAGAGACAATCACTTTCTCCTACTCAATGACATATTTTCCCTGTACCTTCCCAACAAGGTGCACTTCTGAGAGTCCATCAACTGCTGTATTTCTTCTGAGCTCTCGGACCCCGAGCCAATAGGAAAGTCCTAGGAAGGTCAACACCCGAGAAACACGGCCTGGGGCATCACCTCTCCATACTACTAGAGCAAATACAGTTTCTATGTAACTTCTTATTACCAGAATAATGTGTCACTTTGTCCCTTGCTAAGGGAATGGGGAATTGAATAGTAAATCTACATAAATTACATAGGTAACATTAGAAGCATATACTTGCTCACCAGATAGCTAAGAATATTAAACATAATGGTGAACATTTATAAAACATTTTATACATTCAAAGTCCTTTTTAAAAAACCTAAAATCTGACCTTGCACAGGGACAATAGAAAGATAACTTATAAAACTGAATTTCTCAAATGTTTTCACTGAAACGTTTTGAGAAGTATTATTACTTAAAGTACTAGGATTTATATTAAAAACTGAAATATAAGTAAAGAGAGGAAATTACATTCGTCAATACTGGCTCCCCATTTTCCTAGAGGCTGTACTTCAGGGATCTCACACCTCATGGTGAAAAACAACAATACCAGTGACAGGAAAGGCCCATGCCATGCCATTGTGAGCAGGGGTAGAAAAGTTCACCATCTTGGAATTCCCTTTCACAAGCACTGTTCTCCAGGCATGCAGTAGCTCCTTGGGAGTACTTCTATTCTTACTTATGTGGCTTCCATAGGACACAGGCTGAGTATCCCACAGGCTGAGTGTAGAAACCAAGTTATTTGAAATCCCAAGATACATTTCCCACCAATCACAAGATGGGGTTGAGGAGTCTCTACTCCCCCAGTCAGCTTTAGCTGCTCAGAGGAGGGATGTTTTATAGGGCCTAAGGTACCAAGCTACGTTCTGGTGTCTCTTGGGTCCTGGGATTTGCAAGCAAAGGGCCCGAAAACCACAGGTTAGAGAGTCTCCTGTCCTACAGCTTGGGTGAGGCAGATAAGTTGGCCTGAAGAGCACCTGCTCCCACAGATGTGCATCTGCGCTTACACCTTTGGACATGTTGATATTAACCACGAAAGCTCTGACTGATGAGATCACTTCTAAAACTTTTCCTGCTTGTGATCAGCAGACTCAAGCACTGGAAGAACAAGAATTGCTCAGTGGAGGCGCCAAGTGCTTCATGAATAAGCTCTACAAAACATGAACACTGAATAAATTTACTGTTTATGAGCACTATCCTCTTTGTATTAATATTATTGTTAATATTAACAATCTGGATCTAAGACAATACTCCTCATTTTTAAAACCACATCACATGCTGCAAAAAGCTTTCTCACAGATGCCTTTAATAATTCGCTTCAGTAGGCCCAGAAGGGGAGCAGATCTTTAAGACAGCAAAGCATAATAGTTACATGCATACCTTTTGGAGCTGAACTTGAGAGACTGAAAGTCCCCCAATTCCTGTACTCAGGTGTTCGTGACCTTGCCCGTGAACTCCACCACTCCCACGGTGAATCTCCTCACCTATAGAACAAGACTGGATGTGTTTCTTCCATTACTGTCAATTAATGGTGAAATACAGCATGATACATGCCTTTGTCATGCTCCCAATTTCAACTGTAAGAAGCACCTTCACTTTCAGTGCTTCTGTAGCACTGCAGAGCCTGCTCTGTCTCTCGTGGCTGGCAAGGCCATGCTCTTATTTCTACTTCTTCAGAGCAAGGAGAAAAACAAGCAAGTGAAGTTTCTCCTTCACTCAAGTAATGAAGAGCCCAGCAAGAACAGTATGGCTCACCCCAGGTGGTGTGACGGGTCTCTGGGGGCGCTGCTGCTGTGCCAGGGTCTCCGCACCTCCAGGCTTATGGGGCTGTCCCTTTTCTCGATCTTCTACAAGGTCAAACCCTGAGCGAGGCACTGCCAGGCCGAGCAGGATCCAGGGCTTCAGTCTCCTGTCTCCAGCTACACGGGTCAATGCGCATCACTGTTCCTGTGGTAGTCAACCTTGGTTACTGTGATGACACCTGAGACAAGCCAACTCAAGAAGAGGGAAGCCTTATTTTGGCTCACAGACGTGGAAGTTTCAGTCCATTGCTTTGGGGCTGTGGCAGTACCGTCCATAATGGTAGAAACGCCCGGGGAAGGAAGCCCATTCACTGTACAGCAGGGAAGGGAAGCGACAAAGGGAAAGGGCCAGAGTAGCGATACCCTCTTCAGGGTGCAGCCTTTGTACGCTTGGCAGGTTTCTGGTGAGGCCCTGCTTCCTTAGCATTCCAACCGTCTCCCAGGAGCGGAAAGGTTGAGGACAAAGCCTTTAAAAAACAGACTTTCAGGCACATTTACTCAAACCCTAGCAGCTCCTTAGAAAAATGTAGTTCCCCTTTCAAAATTCTCATGTGCTTCTACTAGCAGAGCCCACATCTCTTCATTCATACATCGCTGCCCACTGTCCAGCCTTCACCATGCTCCCTCCTGTGTGGAAGTAAATGCCCTCCATGCCTTAAAAGAGGTTCCGGGGCAGGGTGGGAACTAAAAGAAGATCGTACCTGCCAGAGCCTGAAAGAACCAGGTTTTCGGAAGGGGAGCCCTAAATGAAGAGCCATGAGGGCAAACCTGAATCGTCTCTGCTTCCAGACTTTCCCAGAAACCGCGACCTCTGCACCCCTACACACCTGCGAGATGACGTGTTCCACCTCCCAATCGCTAACCCTGTAACAACACTGCACTCAACTCAGGAGTACAAGACAGAATCCGTCTCTGTTCAGGGCTGTGACAAACCCCACCAAGCCGGAGCGGTCAAGGACCCTGGCTTGTGGAGACTTGTCACTCTGAGTTTTCTCTCCTTATGTTTTTATGAGTAATTATGCATCTCATTTTCACCTCAGAAATTTCTATATTACTTTTTCTCATGTCACTAAATACACATTAAAATTTTATTACCACCTTTTATCCAAGAATCATTGGTGGGTAAAGGCAAATAGTAATACACTTCTTAAAAAATGCATATTGGATACATCTGCATAGTTAGCTAGGAGTGGTAGCACATCTAAGGCAAGTGCAGTTCAATTATAAAATCAACTTCATACTTGAAAGTGAATAGGAAAAATGCAGACTGCCACTTCCTTCTGTGGAGTTGGCAAAAATGAGCTCTTCACATAGGCCTGTGGGCTTTTTTGAAAAACAAATGTCTAGGCAAGCACATGCTTTGTGTTGGATATTGGCTTCAAGACTGCTTTAAAACCATCAATCTGGACTTGCCACAATGCCATGGCCAGTATAGCACTGTATTATTGCTGAAGATGTTAGTCCAATAAAAGTATCTGTGAAGTCACTACTGCATTTTTTTCTTTTATTCAAATGCTGTTCTCTACAGGTACTAAGGAAAATGGAAAAATCAAAGTGAACTCTATGAGAGAGATCCAGAGCAAAGACAACGGGAGTCCAAGCAAACTGTGGGTCTATGCACCGAGGCACGTTACAGTTAGATCTGGAATGTGTGCCCAAAGCTTCCTGCAGCAGAGGTGGGGCTTTGGGAAGATGATTTGATCAAGAGGGTGCTCTGCTTCCCAGTGGATTGACCCCTTGATGAATTTAGAGCTGAATATGCTGTTAGGGGGGTTGCTAAAGGAAGAGGTGAGTCCCCGGGGGACTGATTTAGAGGCTGCACATCCCTCCTCTGAAGTCCTCCTGACTTTGTACGTCCTGGCTGCTGGGAAGTGAGCAGATTTCCTCCACCATGCGGTTTGTGCCTTGGAGCCAGCAAACCATGGACTGAATTCCACAAAACCATTAATCAAATAAAACCTCTCCTCTTTTAAGTTTCAGGTGTTAGGTATTTGTTCCAGCAATGAGAAGTGACCAACACAAAGCAAATGCATAGGTCCCTGTGATCTTGTGTTGTTCCGCACCAATATCCATGGCTCTCCCCTCAGTTAAATTTACTCTTCCCAATTAACCAGAAAATAAGTGAATGATATATGAACTATATATAAACTTATCAACATGTAGTAAGATAAATAATTTATTCACAAAAATATTTACATTTATAATAGCACAAATAATAACACAGCCATAACTAAATTGAATAAGCATTGGTATAAAACTTTTAGATTAAAATGATGAAGCTATTGAATAGCATAAAGACATAAATACCTAAAATATACTATATTTATATATCTAAAATTTCTTAGGGGGAAATATATAAAATCTGAGTAATTACTATCAAATCAAAGAATGAGCTAGCTTTATGATAAAATGCAGAAGTTAAAAGTCAATCCATCAAAGGACTTAACTAAAGTCAGACTTCACTAAAATGCAAAAGATGGCCAAGCCTGACGGCACATGCCCATAATCACATCATTCTTGGAGGCTAAAGCAGGAGGATCGAGATCTAGTCAGCCCTGGTCAACACTGTGATTCAGTGAGACCATGTCTCAAAATTTAGAATTATTGAAAAGACTGACAATGTAGCTCCCGATAGTCTCTTTTCAATAATTTTAAATTGTATTCAATGTACATGTAGCGACTGGTTATCCCTATGCAGAACAGAAAATGATCGCTACTTTTCTACAAATGAAAACAAAGAAAATGTTGATGGATTAATAACTTACATTATCAGAAAAACACGAATTATGGCAATAATCAGTTATATTATCTTTACTAAATGGTTTAAATCCATAAATTTGATTACTTTTAGAATGTTATACAAACATGATTAAAGCAATAATTGTATCAGAGGATAAACTGAGAATTTATTTAGTATTACATAACTAAGATACAATTTACAATGCCAAAATTTGATTTTCAGGTTTGTGCCCTGGAAAAATTTTGTGACAGTGTTTGTTATAATGTGACATTTATTACAGTGAAATATTAATCACATATAGCACATGCATAGACATTTCCTCTTTGTAAATGCAGGAATTCTTTGAGATCTCACCTTAAAATAACTTATAAAGCACTGAGGGAAAATGGAAAGCAACTTTACTAGGATTTCTCAGTTGTATCAGGAAGCTAAAACATCGACTATTACTTTATCGACACCTTACCTAGTGCTTCTTATAAGAAATGTCCTAACTCAGAAGGAAGCCTTACAAAATACCTCCATTTTTTGTCCTAGATCAGTCAAGTTTTATCACATCTCACTGAGGGACTAAACTTCCAAATGTTCCTTCAGCTGTATAATTTCATGAGCTACACTTTTATGTTTTTAAATATTAATGTCATCATTGGGCTTTCTGATGTTTTAAGTGTTTTAAGTCTTATTTCATAAAATATCAGAATCTATATTTGCAGAGAAATGTAGCTTTTGGTGCTTAACAAATAGTGCAACATACAGGCATAACTACCAGTGTGGGTGCAGTGTGACCACTAACAGACCTATCACGAGGCCTTTTGTCAAGTGAGAACTCTGGGCCAGGACTTAGGAACCTTAGTTTCCACTCCATCTGTTTTGATTGCAGGCCTCAGTTAAGCGATTTCTCCTCCTTCCACTGCACCTTCCTCCCTTGTAGCCAGGCAGTTACATCCCCGGCCAGGGCTCCGCACCTCAGAATGTAGGGGCAGCAAAAGGAGACTGGTGTAGTAACAGGCCCAAGGGGTGACTGGCTTTCCCACTGCTGTGACTCCACCCTGCAGGCTAAACCCACAGCTGCTGTGCTCTCAGGAGTCGGAGGACAGAGGGTCTGCGGAGGTCAGAGTCTCAGTAGGATCAGGGCTCTCTGAAGGTGGCAAGGGAATGATCAGTCCTGGGTCTGTGTGGAGGCTTGAAGATCTCAGTTTTCTCCCTTATTTTCACAAGCTCTTCCTTCTGTGTGTATCTCTGTATTTCCTCTCCTTATGGGGCCTCCAGGCACTGTGGATGAGGGTTCACCATCTGACCTCATTTTAACATGAGCATCTCTGTGAAGACCCCATCTCACTAACAGTCACAGTTTGAGTTACATGTTGAGGACTTTAACATACGAATTAGAGTTGGGGTAAGCAATGGAGAGGACACAAGACCACATCAGAGTTTCCGCTAGAAAACATTATTGCTGGTTAAAATGTCACCCCCAACACACCTCTGCAGGAAAAGAGAGTCCTTCTTGCACGTATGGATTTATGAGAGTCACATAATACATGGAGAATAGAGACAGGAAATTTTAAAGGAACAGCACTGCGCTCCTGCTCCAGACGTTACAGCTGCGCACCTCCCTGCCCATGTATCACCAGAAAGAGCTGCCCCTCTCCCCTGGAAACCCTGTCAGCATTCACATACCTTCGACTATGGTGGCTTTCGAACTTTAGAAACAGTAATCCACATAAAGAAATACATTCCTTTTTATAACCCTAAATAAACCTGCATATACAGGTAAGAAACTATGAAACTATTTCATACTAATACATTCAGAAAATGCTTACCTTTATCACATGACGTGTACTTTATCACACACACACACACACACACAAAGTGAAGTACTTTGTGCAGTACTGGGGATTGATACCAGGGCTTTCACCCTGAGTTATGTGGCCAGGCCTTTGTTTCATTTTCTTATTTTGAGACAAGGTCTCACCAAGTCACTAAATTGCTCAGGCTGAACTCAAACTTTATTTTTTGCGGTACTGGGGATCGAACTCAGGACCCTGCGCTTGCTAGGCAAGCACTTATTCCACTGAGCTATATCCCCAGCCCCCTGAAAAACTTGCAATCCTCCCCCATTAAGCAATTCAGGTTTTAAAGGATAATTACAACTTAATAAAATTATTTTTAAAACACTAATGGTTAACAAATTGGAGTTTAATGAATTCTGAATTAAGGACTTGCTTTTTCAAGCAAAATAAAATGTCCTCCCTTCTATGCACCCACCGCAGACTACCACGTTTCTGCCGCCCTTCATCGGGTAAAACTTCCCAGAGGAGGCATCAGCTCCCACTTCCTGTACTCACTTCCCATCAGCAGCTCAGACCCCTGCAGCCTGGTTTCTACCCCAGACACCTCACACGCTACTTTCTTTTGCAAACGTCACCAGCGGCCCCATTTTTCCTGACCCAGCAGACACATCCGAGTGCCTGTCTCAGCCTCTAAGCAGCTTCAGTGTAACTGACCACGGTGTCGCTCGACTTGTGAAACAGAGCAGTTGCGCTTGTCCTTCTCCATTGACCTCACCGCTCACTCCCAGGTCTCTTTGGTCCTCTCTTCCCACTTTCCCCTCCTCTGCTTTACCACACCCATGCAATCTCTGGGCTCAGCCTTGCAGTTCCCCCTCCCCCTGTCCCAGACATTGTCAAAACTGAGATCAAATCTCACTGAGAGGTTTTTAAATCCCCACTATCTCCTCCTAAGTATTCCCTATGATCAAGGCTTCCATAGTCTGCTACCTACTTGACTTCTCTACTTTATATTGTATATGACTCCCAAACATATTTTCACACCCTTCTTTTAGTGCTTCTAAATAAAAATCAGATTACCTACCCAGAAATCAGATCTCCCTTCCCCTTTCCTGGCTCCTGTACATATGGAATAGACCAGCAGGACCTGTCGCTCTTGTTTTGAAATAACATTTAAACTCTTTTCCTTGAATCATGATGATTCCTTTGTAACTAATCAATCACTGTTTCATTTGTCCCCATGCATCTGGATCCTTCCTTAAAACCCCCTCGTATTTGCCACAAAGCAACCAGAGTGATCTTTTGAAAACCTGAATTAGATAATAGCATTGCTCTCCTCTTCCCAAGCGCACATTCTCAATGCCTGGCACTTACTCAGCACTTGACGATTTTTTGTAAGAATGAACAAATCATGCATTTGCCTCGCAGCCTTGGGAGAGATAAAGGAAGCTGCAACAAAGTGCACCTGGCCTTGGAACTGTTTTCCTGCGTGCGGCTTGAGGAAAGGGAATGGGGGAGGGGAAGCAGGGAGGGGCAAGAGAAGAGCCGTCTCTGCAGTGAAGACAAAACCGTACGCCCTTCCAAGCTACTTGGAGTATAGGAAAATGAAAACGTCTGCCTATATGCCCAGGAAAACTCCCGCCACTCTTTATTAAGGTTCTCATGTGTATTTCCACCTCTCTGATTCTGACCCCAGAATGGTAATATTTGAAGTTAGGCACTAACAATTTTATAATAACAAAGGGTACCACTTACTATAAACACTCGGTATTTCACTGAATCCTTATAACAGATTCGGTGTCTTAAGATTATTATCATCACTAATTAAGTGAGGAATCCTGGCTCCAAAATATGAAGCAACATGCCCGAGTTATCTCAACCCCTTCTTAACCCCTGTATTACATACACTGTCTGTCTGTGCTGGTCGACCTTGAAAGTTACCAAAGAAGCAAGCATCACCTCACACCTGATGTGTACGTACCTCAGCTCTTCCAGAAACTAAGTCTCCTCCCCAGATGCACACATCCTGCTGAGAGAATGGTCCCTGGAGTCCGTGGAGTAAACACTGCTCCAGGTGAGTTGGTGGCGACCTAAGGGGAGTAGCTTGAGTGTCAGAGGTCTATTTTATTGCTGCTGATAGCGTTGTAAGCCTTCAGATGTAACATGGCGGTCACCACCTTGCTTAGAGACACCTACGAGGAAAATTAGGTCATGCTAGTTGTCAAACGCAAGCTATCAGCGGCCTCTTTGGGGTTTCAGAGGGGAAATGTGGATGGGAAGTTGGCCTGGGAGCTTCAGTTCAGAAATTTTCTTCAAGTTCACACTTCAAATCAACTGGAGTTAAGATCTGACCCAGGTTTTCTGACTTTGAGAATTTGGTTTTGCTGTTTTATTGTCTTTGTGAATGCTATTTGCTGGCTGGCCCTCATAACATTCAGTCAGTGCAGACAATTGACCAGTAAAAAGACTGGCTTGATAAACCCTACAAACTTGGGTTTAAATTTATCTGTTACTATTTCATAAACTTGATGAATTCTTTGTTCTGTCCATTTTCTAATCAATACAGAGGATAATAAACTTATGTTCAGCATAATTTGTGAAGAAAGTTTCTTCCATATGCTCAAAACATCACAGGCCTCCAGCCCTATCCACCGAATTTAAGATTAAGTACAGCAAAGCCTTTTGGGAGACTTGGAATGAGAGAAAGGGCTACATAATGGTTCCGTGTTGCTCTTAATAAAAAGTGGGAGGCCATGCTTGTTCCTTATAGCACTTATAAATACACTTTGCTCCGTAAAAGCATAGCGAGAAGAACAGACACATGTACATCCAGCACTCACGCTGACCCCAAGGAAATCTGTATGGCACCCTACTGGGAAGGACTTGTACTGAACCCGGTACTGCTCTCTCTCCTTGTGGCCTGGAGAAACGTGCAGCGTTAAGGGGTGGACGGTGAATGTGTCGTGTCGTATGTCTGCTCCACACGTTTCTGTGTGGGGAACTCTGTGCAGGATGACACTGTGATCTAAATGTGCAGGCACAGGCAGTGGAGATTAGCTAGTTGGAGAAAACTGTGAAACTTGGGTTTTCTTACAAGGAGGGTACTGCTTTGGTAGCCTGAAAATCAACTGATGGCCAAAGGCACCCAAGAAGCACAGGTTTGAAAGAAGCATTTCAGTTGTCAGGAATGCCTCATGAGGACCCTGGGGGAGGAAGGTCTAGAGAACATGTCTTTACAGAAGCTGATTCCTGGAAGAGGCATAGGCTGCTGCCTTGCTGGGTTAGATGGTCAGGGAGGGCCCTGCTGCCATCAGGATTTCATGGTGTAGATTTGTTTTTTTTTAAATTAACTTGATGTGTAACCTGGGATTTATTGTTAGGACTTTCCCAGCATTCCCAATCTGATTTTTATGCCTAAGTATTTGTAGGGCTCAATCCCATGGGTCCTTAGAGGGGATAATATAAGAAACCATGATTGGGTCTCATTCTCACCATTTTGCCTATGACTCTGGGCCTCAGGGTCACAAGAAAGACCTCGAAAGTCTTTCCTATTGTGCACTAAGGTACAGAGGATAAAACTTTTCAAAGATAAACAAACTTGCATGGTGTAAAATGAAGGTGTAGAAACCCTCCCCATGTAACCAGTCAGAGGTAAGACTGCATTGGAGAAGGATCTGAGCCCCTCCTCAAGGTAGCAAGACCACGTTTCAGAAGAGTGTAAGTGGATACAAGCACATCAAACTCAGTTTGGAAGAATGCCTTTAATGAACAAACACTGTGTGGTCACTAAATTGAAATAGGCACTTTTCTTTTTGCTATGCTGGGGACTGTGTGGAAGGCTTCACAGCCCTGCCCAGTGATCTATTTTAAATAAAGAAAACACATATTTTTAATATGCTCAGCCTCCAAAGTTGGAGATAGTGAGTCTGTAAAAAGCTACTAAGATCGTTTGCAGTTGAACAAATCAGGAATCCACAGGTGAGAAAAATATGAGAAGAAGGGAAAGCCCCTTCGGCTCCAAGAAGGCAATTTGAAGAATCAAGGAAACTTCAGGTATGCTGAGTTGGAGGAAAGGAGGTCTCCAGAGCAACAATTCTTCTACAGACACAAAGACAAAAGCACATCTGGCAACTGTAAACATGAGTTGTGGATTAATTTGAAGTCTTTTTAGTCATAATGGTCCTTATTTCATATAATAAAGCATGTTTTGTTCTTTTAAGTGTGAGAAGGAAACGTGCGTAGGAACTAAGGCAAAATGAGTTACTCCAAAAAGATTATGAAATTTGCAAATATCACATTATATCTAAGGATGTAATTTTATAAGATAGTTTTCCAGAGAGCTCCAACACAAGGAAAATGATTGTCTAACACGTTGATCTCAATTTGATGTTGCTATCATAGCCTACCGCGGAAGCCAAAGGGAGGGATACAGATGACAGGACCTAATCAGCAAACAGTATTTTAATGGCTGAAGATGCAGTTTTCCCCTTAGCGTCTCCATTTGTGTAATGCGATTTTTGGAAATCAGAAAAATAACATTAAGAAAAGTCATTTAAGTTTCCTGAGTTTAGAAACCGGAGTTAAGTGTTCATTAGCTGTATCATGTCTATGAAATAAGGCCCGTTAGGAGCAACATGCACTTTCCTTTACCTTCCCTGCAGTCTGCGTATTCATTTATCTGCTCTCCTTTTGCCTCGTGCCTTCTCACCTTTTTTCTTTTCCTTCGATTTTCTCCCTTATCCTTTTCTTTTCTGAATGGATGAACCTACACAGTCCTCAGTGGCAGAGGATGTTTTAAAAATACGGTCTTTGTCTTCGTTAAAATAAGAATTCGTTTAAGGAGTATTGTCCTTTTTCATCAGAGCAAGGAGAAAAAAAAGAGGAACAGTAGAAAACAGAGAAGTTGGTCTGGTTTTAATTTGGAATTTCTGCATAATATTTGTCAGAGTATTATATTAAAAATCAAAACAAATCCATAAATTGAATGAAACTATTTTAAGAGGAAGAAGCAAATCATTTCGAAACAAGAAACAGGGTTATCTTGCAACAGAAGTGTTTATATTGTAAAGTATTGCATTGATTCAAGATTTTTCTTGCAAGCTCACCAGATTTTGTATTCAACTATTAGTGCTTGCTAGAGATGGATGATTAGTAAGTTAATATATTCATCTTTGGAGATTTCTGTGAACAAATTAGGAAGCTACTCTAGATGAAAGCAAGAGCTGACAGGCCAAGACAAGGGAGACAGAAGTATGGTCTTGATAAACAGTGCCTCTGTTGACGCGCACAGGAACGGAAGCAAACAGCCTCCTGCGCATGCAGCCTACAGTTCATGGGCAGAAAGCCTGGGAGTGTGGCTCAGTGAGAAAGCTTTCCCAGCATGCACAAGGCTTATGCCCAAGCACAGCCAAAAGCAAAGCAAAACAAAACACCAAAGCACACAATGGAAAAAAAACACATGGCCCTGCCTCCAGTCTTAGATCTCAGGACCTGACCATTCACATTGCTACCAGAGGAAGCAGGGGAAAAATGCAGAGAACTTTAGAATGTCACTTAATTTTCCTGAATATCACAATTGCTTTCTGCTCAAATAAAAACAAAACTTATACATGCTTTATGAGAACTCCAGAAAAAAAATCAATATAAAAATGCATATGAAACATTTCCTCTGCTACATGAATTTTACTGATGAGCACAAAGGGTGTATATTTTAAAAGTGTAGGTAGATGAAACTCCAAAGGGTATCAAAACCTAAAATCAGTCAGACACAGAAGGTCAAATACTGCACAGTTTAATAAAGTAAAGAGCAAAAAGGGAGAAATAGTGGAAGACTGGAGGAAATCTTCCTGCAGATGGGAAGGGGATCTAGAAATGGGGAGGGGTGCAGAGGAGAATAAAAACGCCAGACGCAAGCAGTGTGCTTACCACACTCAATAGAGCCCGCAGCTTTCTGCAAGGATTTGTATTTGTAGTACTGTTTTTTTCTGTTTAAAATACAAGTTGCTTGCTAATTATATAGAACTATAGAAACATTTAAGATAGGCTTAAATTTTTGTGTATTTATGTTCACAGCTCATTGACACTCCCCACTTTCACTGCACAATGCAATAGATCTCCCCAGCATTGTACTTACCTTCCTAAAACACCTATCCCTCCTTTAGCCAATTTCCTGTTGTTTTCAATGTTTTGCAAGATGTAGCATGTGTATGTACCAAATTGCTAAAATGGATGTAATTATCATGCAGCACAAACAAATATTAAGAAAAATAAATTTGGGGGCTGGGGATATAGCTCAGTGGAATAAGCACTTGCCTAGCAAGCGTAGGGTCCTGAGTTCGATCCCCAGTACTGAAAAAAAAAAAAAAATTAAAAAAATGATTTTAAATCACAAATGGAAACATAGTTTATTTAAAACAAACAAGGAGTATTGGGGCTTAGATATGGTTTGTTCTGACCAAAATTCATGCTTTAACTTCATCCCCTGTGGGATAGCACCAGGAGGTAGGGCCTGGTGGATATGGGATTACTGCTTTTAAATTAAACTTCTGTGTATCAGCTTCCCACGAAAATGGATTCACAGGCATCTCCATGCTATTTATAGATAATAAATGAATACTCTAAGTAGCTTTACTACATGGATGAAGCTTCATTTATTAAATCTACCACCAATACTTCTACGTGTAACCATAGTTATATCCAATTTTATTCATGTCTGCTAGTGGTTAGAAGTATAAATAAAATTTAGCCCACATCAGCACATATGAATCTATTTGGTAATTAAAACACATTTCTTCAGATTGTGTTAGGATTCCCAAAGAGAAAAATATAGGAAGTCTATGTAGTCTCATTAGAAGCTTGAACACTTTAACAAAATGTCCCAACCTCTCTTAAGGGAAAAAATGTTTCTCATATTTTCTTCTAATAATAGACAGTGATGCCTTGGTTATCAAAGGCTCTAAGCTCAAACTTTTCACTACTTGTTTTTTGGGGCAGACCAGGAATTGAACTCAGGACCTTGTGCTTGCCAGACAGGTGCTGTGCCACTGAGCTATATTCCTATCCATGCTGAAATGTTTCTTTAACAATAAATTTTCATTTTAATTAATATAAGAGTATGCCATGCCAGTGAGCTGGGCATGTAGTTCTATGGATATTATAATTAAAAAAAAAAAAAGAAAACTATCCCAGAGACTTTAGAGAACTTATGCTTAAGGTAGATCCAAGGCAATTATAGCAATAGAAAAAATTCTAACCCAGGGAAGGTAGTGTCCCAAGGTTTTATAGTGAGGTAAAATAAGTGTACCTATATAATATAAACAAAATAAAGCACAGCTTCACAATTATTTGAGATATTAATTTTGTCCTAAAAAGGTTATACTCATGTTTTTGCTGTTTAAAATGTAACTTGATTTTTAAAAGAACCGATCTTGACAGCCCAGAATATCCCAGTTCTTCAAAATTACATAGTTGAAATCACTGTATTTCTTTCAGTAGTTTTGGCAAATCACTCCACTTGTATTTAATTATTTTCCTTAAGATCTACGGTCTCTTTAAAAAATGCATTTTTTTTATAGCCTCAGCCTTCACAACACTGTTTTTTTAAAACACAGGGTAAGTTTTATCCTTCCCAAAAATGAAAGCTTTTCATTGTCAATGTGCATGAAAGTAGTAAATAGTTTCCAAATTTAAAAATGGGTTTCTCTTTTAAAAACCGTTTGCCATTCTAGGGCTCAGAACACGCAGCCACTTAAAAGGAGAAGGCAGCCTTCTCTGGGAGTGCGCTGACCGTTTGGCTTCCCTCTCCTTATGGCTTACATGGAAGAAAAGAAGAAAAGGCACAACAAAGAATGAACATCCAGGAGCTCTCTGTCCATGATATACCTTGTTCCCTCCTCATTCTCCCCTAAAGGTAGATGGCATTCATATAACACTGTAGAAGGCAGAGACAGAGAAGACTCCAAAGAATCCACAAGATGCCCTGCGTCCATGGGGATGTCAAGAAACCCTCCTATGCAGCTGAGCAGCTCCCTCACTGCAATCTGTTGAAAGTCAGCCTTGACATAAAGGTTTGTTTCAAAGAAAGAAAGAAAGAAAGAAAGAAAAAGATATCAACAAACCAGTTTGGTTTTCTCACCCAAAAGACCCACAGGATGTCCTTTTATGCACTTAGCTTAGGAGGGTAGAGAACAGAAGACCTGCAGACCCAGAATACCATTAAGTTCAGTGCATGTGGATGGCCAGCTGGAGAGCCCTGGGACAGAGTTTCTACATCACAGAGAAGTATTTCTCCATCCACCTCTCAGACAACAGACAACAGTTGATAAGTCTCTGCATAAGCTTAGAGCCAACCTTTTGATCATGAGTAGACACACACTTAATTGCATGCCTCATACCCTCATTCTGTTCTGTATGTCCACACTTAAACCCAAATGAAGGAAGACACTCCAGAACCATGGTGTGATCCCCAGGCTCCCTCAGAACATAGTCCTTGGAACCTCAGCTGGCCTCTCAAAGAAGATGCCAAAGCTGTCACTACATGAGTAGTGATGGAACAGCACCAGAAATAAAGATTCACAAATGAGCTCTATTCAAGTGCAGAACACATGGGTGTGTCATATTACCTTTTGAATAGTAAAATAATTAAAACTCAGTTTAGTGCCATTGATGTAAGAAACTGTTCTGGATCCTTTGGGACACAAAGATAAATCTAGGTCAGGACCTGCTTCCAAAGAGCCCTAGCTAGGGAGAGATGTCATTCAAACAGACCCCATCCTAGAGGATAACAATGGCACTTAATGAAAACCATAGCATATGCTGTGATTACTGGACATTTGTTATGGCCCCATCACCATAGGTAATATTCTGATAGCATCTTAATTCTTCCAGCTCCTGAAATATGCATATTTCACCTTTACTTCACAGGCAGACACAGCATCAGAAATGCCAGGTATTACACTGCAAACCACACAGCTGGCATCTATTCCTCAGAATCCAACTCTCCAAATACTGACCTGGGATTCTCCATAGACTGCAGCAAAATGGGAGAATATCAGCCTCGGCCAGTGCACAGGGGAAAAGCAGGACTAATCCAGTGGCTGGGCAGTAAGTGTTCTTAGAGGAGGCGGCATCTGAGGGCTTGAAAGTGGACATCATTTAGGCACAGAAGATTAGAGAAGGACACTCCACAGTGGCCCTGCGTAGGACTGGAGAGTGGGTGTCCCAGCTGCAGAATGCAGATGGCAGTGTGTGTGTGTGAAGCCCACAGCAGACACAGGCTGTAGGAAGGGGCAGAGAGATGGGGGACCTGCTGGCCAGGAGAGCAGGTTTTCCACACAAGGCAGCACTCAGTCCCGGAGGGTCTCTTCACAGGTGAGCAACTGTTTGCCAAACTCTACAGAGAACAACTTCTCTTACTGCTGTATGCAGAGAGAAAAAATATTTAACTCCCTTTCAGATTTATAACAGTATGAACAACCTTATCTAGGCTATTCACAGAAAACTTACCCACTGTATTAAAGAATATAAATATATAATTTAAGCAACAATAACTAATAAATCTCTTAGCACATTTTTGTTCTGAATCATCCTGCTGACACCACATTTGTGCTAGGTAACATTCTAGATATACCCAGTCAGTTTTAATTCAATCACAGCATTGCACTACTTGGTAATGTTCCAAAAGGATGATACAGAAAATTCAGGCTTCCTAGATTATGCATCTGTGTCACATATACGCAGGCCGCCCACACAGCAATTCATATTCCTGCTCCTCTCCCGCTCCTTCCTACGCCTTTCTTTTTATTTCCCCCCTTCCTCCTTCCTCTCCCCATCCTCTGTCCCATGCCCTTGGTAAGCACATGGGTTCAGCATTATCACTGCCAATTGGCAATGCTAACAGGAAGTATCATCTCATGTGCACAATATGCACGCATCATGCTTATGTAACATAAAAAAAGATGACCAATTGGCAAAAATGTGCAAATATCTTACCCTGCTCAGAATAGTCTTGCACATTACATCATATTGCCTTGCTATTAATTTTTCATTAAGCATATGCTCTGATAAGTAATAACATTCTAACACAGGACATTATGACAGAAGAATGTGGGGAAAATAGAGATCCATAAGCCATTTGATGATCTCATTTCAAACAATGATATTGGCAATATTTTCTGAAATTCAGCTAAATGGCATCAGTCTGAGGAATACAGTATAGATATCTAATACGCATAATGCCACATTTTTACACCTTGTATAAATATTATGATGTGCCATCAATGCCTTTAAACAATAGACAGAATGTTCTGACAAATATCCTGTTCCTAATGGCCATGAGATGCATTATCTATTTGTCACAAACGAGCTAACACACTATGTAATACTTTAAAAATTTTCCATCATGTTAATACTCAGACAGCTGTCCTCTTTTTATTCTGGAAATTTGAAAGCTGAATACTCTTTAGCAAAGTCAGCCATTATGCATTAGAAAAAAAGAAAAACATCTCAAAGAGAGAGATGTAAAGGATCGCATACAGACTAACCCAGGGTTTTCTAGTTAAGTGAGAAAAATTAAAGTCCTCTGACCACATTTGCAAAGGAATGATTAACAGGTGAGGAACATACACACTTGCATCTACAAAAGGCTGTGATGAAAACTCAGAAATCCCAAGGACTTCTGTGGATGGCAGCATGGGAAACCATAGGAATCCTACAGCAGCAGGTTGGTCCTACATCACTTTCTACCTCAAAGCAGACTGTGGAAGTACAGCTGTATAAGCTAAATGTCGGGGCTATGTTTGGGGAAATACATCACATTATTACAGTTGCCCCTTGTGAGTGTATCACCGAGCGCACTCACACAGATCTCCACACAGAGTTAGTGCTCCAGTTGGTCTCATATGCAGCCAAGAGACACAAGACACATGACGTGCGTGAGATTGCTGAAGGCTTAACAGAATATCTTACAGTAAATATTTTAGTAAGTAGAAGGCATACACATTAGAATAATGATAAAATGTATAGTATAATCCAGGAATATTGTTGTTCATTATCATAATGAAGTATTATGCACTGCATATAATTGTGGCATATATTCATACCATCAGCAGTACAGACGGGCTTGCACCAGCACCATCACAAACAACAGAATTTTGTGTTCTTCCCTGTGAAGTCAGTGCTGCAGCCTAGGATTTCACCAGCAGTAGGAGGGCTTCAGCCTCACTGCCATCTGATAGGATCATTGTTCTACTGGAGGTCTGCTGTGGAATAAGCATCACTGTGCAGTTCACAACTGTCCCAGAAAGAAGATGCTACTGCCCCACAAAGTCCTATAATGTTTAAAACAAGGGCCAGTACACAAGGACAGTGGGTGCGAATTAACAAGAAGTCTTTTTGCTTAGCAAGCAGTCCCAAGCACCAAAAACTAAACGGGGCTTCTTTTCAAAGTCTTCAGGCAGGAGCTGTAGCTCAGCAATGTGGGGCCTGCCTGGCAAGTAAGAAGTCTTGAATTTGATTCCTGGTACACACACACACACACACACACACACACACACACACACACAAATTCATCAAAGTCCTCACTCATAGAAGCCAGTCACAAGCAGCATCAAGGCTGGAGCAAGGGCGGGAAGAAGGGAGGAAGGAAGGGACACCTTAAGTTGCTGCTGAATACTGTGGTAGCGCTTACAGAGGAAAGGACCGCAACATACAGGAGAAAAAGGAAGCAAACAGGAAATCAGCCAATGTGTGAGAAAGTACAGGAAAGAGGGCTGGGGATATAGCTCAGTGGAATAAGCACCTGCCTAGCAAGCGCAGGGTCCTGAGTTCGATCCCCAGTACCGCAAAAAAAAAAAAAAAAAAAAAAAAAAAAAAAAAAAAAAAAAGAAAGTACAGGAAAGTGAGGGACCAGCGACAGAACAGCAATAGATTTTCTACAAGAGATGTGAGAGGCTGCGGAGATAGCTCAGTGGAATAAGTGCTTGCCGCTAGCAAATGCAAGGTCCTGAGTTCGATCCTCCGCACCGCCAAAAAGAAGTTATAAGAAATGTGAGAAAACTGGAGCAGCACTCCTCGGTAGTTACATTTATGTATCTCTTATTGCCTGTTCTAGGCAATGATTTGACAGTTTTTGTAAAATAGTTTTGTTACTTGAAACACGAAAGTGAGCACAAGCAAGAAGTGTTTGGATTGCATGGATAACATCCCAAGTAAAGTGAAAGATTCTGAGTTAGAGAGAAAAGATTCAGTGCAGGAAAAAATTGAAGGGATTCATCAGGAACTCTATTCAGAAGGTCCCAACTCAGAATGCCAGGGCAGTGAAACAGGAGGACACAGCCCAAATGCCAAACCATGAGAAGGAAATCCAGCAACAAGAGCAAAATAGCGCAAGCCTGGTTGCCACACAAATGACAGAAAATAACTTCCGTCAAGGAAAAATCCAACATTACAACCCAGTTTCCATAATAATAGATTTATGAAAAAAAATTTAAAACTAAGTATGTACCATTAAACTGGGGCAAGATTTTTCAGTTCTTCCATTTTAGCCCTAGAAGTAAAAACTAAAAGAAGGCAATTTCAAGAGAACTACATTGGATTAAAATTTTGACTTCTATGTAACCAACTAACAGAAAATGAACGTGAAAACACTTCTTGAGAAAAAGAGAAAAACAAAGACAAATACTACGGCTCAAGAATTAAACACCATAGGGGCTGGGGATGTAGCTCAGTGGAATAAGCGCCCGCCTAGCAAGCGCAGGGTCCTGAGTTCGATCCCCAGTACCGCAAAAAAAAAAAAAACAAAGAATTAAACACTATCAAAACATTTTCTGAGGAAAAGGAAAAACAGAAACAAAAACTATGGCCCAAGAACTAAACACTCTCCTGTTCTTCATCAGTTATAAATTAGAGCAATAGAAAGTTAGTCTCTCAGACGCCAACTCTCCTGAGCTGTTAAAAAAATTCACCTGAACAGAATAATAAATTACAATCTCAAAAGCTAGAGAGTTGGATTTAAAAAGAGAGAGGATGAATCAGGAAATTTATTAAACAGAATTACTCTTGATGATTTCTTTTAATACTGTCTTTCAGCTTCACACATGACCAAAAAACACCTTCAAATGAGTCTTTCAAATATATTAATAGCAGTTAAAAAACACAAATAGAAAATGCAGTATGATCAACAGAAATAGACACATTTAGAAAATACCTGAGAGGAAAAAATGCATATTGTTACTAATTTACAGTCAGTATCAAAGAAAATAATATAATAATAAATAATAAATAATAGAATTACCCAGAGGCACTCTGCATAGCCTACTTTGACTGGAAAAAAAGAATCTCAACTACTGATAGAAATTCAGCCAGTAGAACTTTAAAGTGTCTGATAAGGAAATAGGGAGGAAACATATTACAGTTTGGAGCAACAATTACAATTTTAGTGTATTTTGTAAAATACAGTCTACAATTCCAAAATATTGAACAATAGGTCATTTTAGGAAATAAACAAACCCCTGGGGAAATGCTTACATTGAACTGCATAGTAAAACAGAGGTTCCAATATTCAGTAAGCATCAATATACAAAAATCTGATAGCCTACATTAAATATTTTAATATTTCTGTATAGTTAGCCAGGAACATGTATTACAGATATAAACAGGAAACAAAATACTATTACAAACACAACCACTTACAAAAAGCTGCAGGTGGTATCAAGGGTATAATTGGCTTCATATCATGAACTTGACTATGGACTGGAGGGCTACAATTAGAATCACAGTCTTAATGACCCGTAACAGACCTGTGTAGTCGTGGTCACACAACAGCCCTTCTCTGGGCCTCAGTTTCCTCAGCTGTGAGATTAGCAGACTATAATTTTTGGCTTTATTCATAACTACTAAATCCACTAATGGGCAGAAAGACAAATCAAAATATGTTAAAGTCTTTTTTGAAACTTTTCTTTTCACAAAATGTGAAAGAACCTATGTCAAAAAAAGGGCTATGCCCAGCCAGTTTAAATTTGTTGTATCATGTGATCTTTCTCAATTCTAGGACAATGAAGTTATTAGCATCATTTTCTAAACCAAAACAAGTCTGGGGGAGTAGGAAGACACCACACTGAGTCCACCGAATAAGGCAAAGCAACACTGTGGAAACAATTTACATATTAAACATACCGATTAGTATTGAAATGCAAATTTTTAGAGTATCTGTCAATCAGCTCTCTCCCACACCCAGCCCTCTTATTCTACAGATCTGTGTTTAGTTCAGGTCCTGTCATCCTTGAAGTTCTTCCCGTTTGCATAAATTACTTCTCCACAACTGAGAAAAGGCAAAGCAGCTTCCCCAAGCTGTTTACTCCAGTTAGCTTCCCCTTCACATTCTGGGACCAAACACTTTGACTGCCTCAGTCACTTAGACTAATTTAATATTTGAAGAGGAAGAGTTCAGTATCTAGATTTGCATTGAACTAGTAATGGTGAGAAACACTAGGTTTATTTTCTTTAAATTTTTAGTAATGATTTTTCTGGAAAAGAAAAAAGATTGTCTTGATAAATATAATTTAGTTCACTTCTATGTGAGTATCAAAAACAAAATAAAAGGTATTCCAGCATAAATAACATCCTCTGCAACTGTTCCTACCATGGCTGCTACCCTTCCTTGGATGGGTCTGAAATCTAGACGAGCATTTTGATTTCTTTTCAGGAAATTTCATCTGACATTGTGTAGCATCATGGTATAGTGAAAAATGAGGTGGTTAAGCTCTGTCTAAAATGGGTATGTTTTTCAGATCATATTGCTGTTAATTTCTCTTATTTAATCCTCCTACTGCCTCAGAATCTTAGGGGCAGTTGGCAAAGGCAGTAAAAGTGAAATTAAAGAAATAAAGCCAATGTGAAAAACTGAAGTCTTAAACTTCAAGGAAGTTATAGTAATCTGAAGAACCAATGATACCAGTTTTCTCACAAAAAAAAATACAGATGACTTCATGAATGAACCATAAAAATATTCCCTTGGAGAAAACAGACATAAGTATCTTTTAGATTCATCTTCAAATTTTCTACATTTCATATGAGCGTAAACAGCCTCAGGACACATCTCCTGTCTTCCTCACTGCTCAACAGCATATGGTTGGTAACAGTAGTCAAATATTCACCTTTAGACGGAAGCCTGGGCATAATCCAAACCTACTCCAAGACTGTGCTGTTGAGAAGATAGAGTTCTGAATCACACACCAACAACGACCTTCTGGAATGCACACTGCTGACCATCATGCCCTGGGACTCTGCCCCAGTCATCTGCCACTGCTGGTCATGGGTCAGTGTTTCTCCAGCATCAGAATCATACATTGCACACATGACCTATAATTCTCTTCTGTGAAAAATATACAGAACGCTGTGCCCTTGGCCCATCAGCTTCCTCCAAAACTAGACCTTGTTTTCCCGCTCCCCGCGTCGTCAGCCTTCTGGAGAGGTTCTGCTCAGTTTTCTCAGATTCTCCCCATTCTGCCACCTAACATAGCCAAGCTTTTGGCAACCCCTGTCCAGAAGAGGATTTTCCTTTTTTATAATGTCGTCACAGGTCACTAAAAGACGAAATTCTCGAACTATGTTTTTCCTCATCTCAAACTCCAGGAGCATTACATCTTGACTTTTGAATAGTTTTTCTCAAGGCTTCTAGGGTCTTGATCTCTCCTTGGTTGTAACCCCACCTCACTGTCTCTGTTTAGTTGCTTTGCTATTCTTCCTTCTCCACCTAAATTCTGAACACTGGCCTACAGTCAAGCAAGAGACTGGGGGCTCTTCACCGCTCCACCAACAGAACCTTCCCTTGGATAATTTTACAGTAGGTATCTATATCCTACTGAATGAGTTGGCTCATCTCCACTGGCAAAAGCAAGGCAGACTCACTGCACTGTCAACCAAAGGCACCAGGGGGATGGTGCTTCCTTCAGAGCATTTCTGTACATTGAAGAGCAAACACTTCATTTTCTTCCTTGGGTGGGTCTGAAATATTGGCAAGCATTTTGATTTTTTCCCTGTTGTTTTTCTTATTAGATCTGCCACTTTAACTCAAATACTACCATAGGAAGGACTTATTATATGAGCCTACTTTTAACAAACAACCCCCCAAAAGCAAAACTTTTACCTTGACCTGTACCCACTTTTGCTTGACCCTTCAGGGTCAGCCATCACAGCCACTGGTAGGTGGGATGGAATGTGAATGTGGTAATGTCCTTCTGGCAAGAGATTGTAAAATAAGTGGCTCCTATTGATACAACAAGCATGTTCATTTCTTAGCACACCCATGAAACACAGCTAAATTTCCTTGGACAGCAAAGCTCTGAGGTAGTTTTAACACATGACTTTAAGATCCCATTATTAGTAGCTTCTGATGATTTTCTAGGTACATTTGCAAATCTCTCTCATAATTCACATGAAATTTTTCCACTTATTTATATTGACCAACAATGCTTTTATCTAACTGTAAAATACATTTAATCAAACTTTATATTACACATCCTTCAAAAGCTATTTTACCAGTTTCATTTGACTCTTAACTAGTAGCTTCACAGTCTGGATTTTAGTTCTCTCATTGGGCTGCAGGGCAGATCTATCTTAGTGCACTGCATCGGTAAAGCAGTCATATTTCTCAAATCAGAGAAATGAGAAGAGTTAAGGGTGATAAATACACTATTATTGAGTTCATCAATACTCAGTACATACATTAAGCAAAATAGCATTTACCTCTATTGAAGGCTTTTATATGTCAATCAAAAAATTAAATTTAAAAATAGAATTTACACAATGGTACAGTGTACCAGCAAATTCAAGTTTTCATTTCCATCTCATCATTTATCAATAAAATACTGTAAACCATATCAGCTAAAATAATATTTCCAAAAACATATGCAGCCTTTTTTTCCCCAACAGAATAAGCCTCTAACTACACAGTAATAGGATTTTCTCATTAAAGTCGTGAGATGAATAAGACATTATGGTAATAATTTTATGTGTCTCTTTCTTCCTTAGAAATAATTAAAAGACTTATTAAATGAAGTAAGCTTGGTTTGAAAGTGTCATTTGAAATTTGAAAATTATAAGCTATAATTTGCAAAATAGAATATAAAGATCTAATTGTCACTGGAGTTTGCATATTTGATTTCTGAAAGTTGTTTTTAAGTATCTTAATTTTCATGACTTGAACTAAATTTTTCATTTTCAACTTTTCCTTGAAAGTGACACTCCCCTTCCTATAGTCACATATTCCCTGAATACCTTCTCTATCTGCAACTTGAAATCCTACAACCGAAGTTAAATATACCTCTCCTTTTTTAAAAAAATTCAACCTTTTTTAATAATAAATCATTGGTTTTTTTTTATTTATTTTTTTTTTTTGCAGTACTGGGGATCGAACTCAGGACCCTGCGCTTGCTAGGCAAGCACTTATTCCACTGAGCTATATCCCCAGTAATAAATCATTGTTGAAAGAGCAATCTGTGTTATAATTACTAAGATAGTCTAGTTGTTATAAACTAGGATACTGATCTTTCCAAAAAGGAACCCAAAGTTACAGCCTAAAACTTGACTGAAACTCTTAATACTTTTATTCACAACAGAAAAACAATTCCTGGCTTCATTTCACAACTAACCACTAATTATGTTAACATAAAAATACAAACTGCACCTACCCTCTCAGTGTTGATGAAACTAAGACCAGGAAAGCAAAAAGTTAATGAAGAAAAGATAACACCTCACATGTCTCTCCAGTAGGTACACCCATGTCTCTCAGATTGGCCCCTTCATCTGTGAGTTGCAATCAGTTGCTATCATCTTTGCAAAATGTACAACTTTTGGTAAAGATTTCTGAAAATATTCCTGTGCAGTGCTATACTATATTATGCAATTCTGCTCCTTCCTATTCTTCCTTTCTTTAATTTCTTCAGTTGCTGGCTGTGGACCTCAAACCTGATTTTGTAATCCACTCATGCACTGCAAACCACTACACTGCTGCATGACATGCAGAAGGACACGGGAGCCCTCCAAACTCACACAGTGAAAGCGTCTTTACACACAAGACTTTAAACACAAGACTTCCTCATTCCGTGCACTTCCTAATGCCCTCCTAATCATGCTCTTGAAGGCAGTATCTCAGTCTTCTGCAGTACACCCACTCACTGAGTCAGGGTTCCTCGCAACAAGGACAATCATAATTCTCTAAAAATTGTTGGGCTCTGTTACAAACACTGCTGACACAGACTTAGTAGCTGCAGATTGGAAACTGAAGAGAATTACAGGCAGACCATGGGGTTAGAAACTGCGGGCAATGCCATCTTTGCACAGCACTGTACAGGAACAGGGTCTCTGGGCGTTGTGGTGTGGCCGTGGGCACTGGGAGTGGACCTCACAGGGCACATCAGGCCTTATGGCCCAGAGGACAGGGTGGCCTGGGCCAGAAGGCAGGCTCTAGATGCGGCTTCCTCAGTTCAGATCTCTTCCTGATGTGTTAATGGTGTGTTCAGTTTACTTAAAAACTTTAAAAGTATTTAATAACCACATCTACCTCAAAAAGTTGTTCAAGGAATTAAAATGAAAGCATTCAGGTCATTCTGGCACGAAGTATGCATGCTATGCATATTGCTGTCATTGTGTCTTTTCATGTCATTCCGTCTGTTTCCTGATATATCCACCAGCATGGGTAAATCTCCACAAACTTTTTTTAGTAATAACTTTCTTGGACTGTAAAATATGCCTTCTCACGTTTCTAACGCCTTTGTTCTTTACTAACAACACATCTGGAAGATCTCTCTATTTTCTTACTTATCTTTTCACCGATTAGTATATTTTTATAATGCTTCCTCCAGAAGGATTTTGAGGTTATTATATTTTAGCACTCATTCTTTTCATTGCTTGTGTATAGTATTATAACAATACCATGTGAAGTCCTAAAGTGGTACATCAACTGATAAACTATATAAGGAAAGATGAACACAGGGACAAAAACATCACACACAGTTATGTACACACATGAATAATTATGTGCACACAGCAATGGTTTTTCAAAATGAGTTCAAGATGCTTTAGCAACATGAAAGCTAATGTAAATAAACACTTCTGAGGAAAGATTAAGCATATTTAAGTTGCATGGTGGAAGTTCGACATCTGTGAAATAAATTCCTGAGGTATTCCAGCATTTTATGCAAGAAAAATGTTCACATTTGATTTTCATAAAAATATTTGAGAAATTTGGGAAAAGGTTATAGGAAGATGAAAAACAGACATATGTTTTTTAAAGTGGCAAAAATGTGTAAGTTAAACCCCACCGAGTACCCACAAATGATATCCTTCAACTAAGGTTCAGGTGAAATCAAGGGAAGAAAGATGAAGAATAACCAAGACAGATTAATTAACAGATATTAGTGATGGTTGTACTTGGCACCAGATGGTAAGGAGAAATACTCATAGAAGATTTTGAGTTTCCTGCAGGACTGACAGTGTTATTATATTAGTTTTTTGAATGCCGCTATATAAATTGCTACCAACTCGTTATGTTAAACTGACAGAGATTTATTTTCCTACAGTCCTGGAGGTCAGAAATTCAATAGTAACCTTTCAGAATTCAAGTGCCAGATGGGGCAGGGGTCCTTCTGCGGTTGTGAGGGGAGTACCCCCAACCTTGCTGATTTAGTTGATTTTTCTAGTGGAGCCCTGCCGGCTTGAGGCCCTTCCTCTTCCAAAATGCAGCACCCCGGCCTCTGTTTCTATCTTTATGCTGTCATCTCCTGTTTTTCTCCTTTATTTCTTCTTTTAAATAAAAACAATTATTGTAATTACTGCAGGGCCAGCCAGATTACCTAAACCAATATTCCTATCTCCAGGTCTTTAACTGATATGTTTAAGCCCTTTATCCATGGCAGGGAACCATCCTCACAAAGTTCTGTGGCTGAGGGTGTGCACCATGCAGCCTGTCATTGCGATGATCTGAAATCAACTAAGAGAGGAAGCTGCTGAGCCCAACACAACCGCACTGTATTTTAGTAAGAAGGTGAGTAATTCTGTGAAAGTGAAGTATTTTAAACTGGATTCTGAGCCCTTGGAAAAGGCAAGGGAACTAATTAGAGTATTAGTGGCACATAGTGTGGAGCTTAGAGGACAGTAGGGAGCAATGACTTGGTCTTACTACAAGTGATCAATGACAGAAGCAGTAAATCAATGCTAGTCTTTAAAAAGTGAATGCTAACATTTAGATGTCAGCTTGTCTCACACAAAATAGGCTACAAATCAGTCTCATGACAAGAAGAAAATATTTGAAATACATATTAAGTCCCCTGTTTGCCATTCTGCAG
Source organism: Dinomys branickii (assembly GCA_004027595.1). Classification (NCBI taxonomy): domain Eukaryota; kingdom Metazoa; phylum Chordata; class Mammalia; order Rodentia; family Dinomyidae; genus Dinomys; species Dinomys branickii. Next base: position 57,892 of record PVLD010002301.1, on the reverse strand, counting down.
CCCAGATAGACAAGCACTGTCAGAGAAAGCATGCCTGATGAACAGGATGGTGTTCTAGGATTGAAGTGTGGGGGCAGACAGGGACCAGTATTTAAGAAGTTCGGCTCTGTGGAGTCTAGGTATTCTGAGGAAGTTCTGCCTTCGCCTACTGCGCCTCATCATCCGGTGATTCCTCGCTCCTTCTTTGGTGCAGTGAATGTGACCACAGACCTTGTTATTTTGTTTTAGACTTGGGCACAGTGTTGAAGGGCCTGTGGATTCATAGGCAATTTAGCACTTTCCCCTGCTGTGATCCATCTGCCAGGAGGCCTGAGAGCCAGGGCCTTGAGCTTGTCCACCTCGTGTAGCAACCATTCACAAAGTCCTCCTGACCTTCAGTCCAGAAAGCAGGACAACAAGGCTTGTGATACTGAGTTTGCTGGGTCTTGTGTAGTGACGATACATAGCAGTGTGAAATGGGTGGCTTGGTTCTTCCGGAGTCATCATTTCATACACTTCATCCTTCCGCTAATTGCAGCTGCTAAAGTGTTTTGGACCAAACTCTAGCCTCCTTCAAGTCATGTGTGAAGCCCGAACACAGTTCTTCAGAATGTGACTGTGCGTTTGAAGACAAGGTCCTTTTAAAGGTGATTAAATTAGAAAGGGAGCTTTAAGGTGGGTCCCAAATTAATAAGACTGGTGTTTTTGTTGCAAGAGGTAGCCCAGACACACACAGGAGACACAAGAGATGTTCAGGCCACAGAGTGTGGACTGTGAGAGGCCAGAGAAGGTTCTTCACATCTGCAAGCCCGGCAAAGAGAAAGCGGAAGAGTGCAAACTGGCTCGCTGCAACTTGATCCCTCCCTTGTAGCTCCCAGACTTTGAGAAAAACCCACTGGTACTTTTTAAGCCACCCAGCCTCTGGTATTTTCTTGTGGAAGCTTTAGCAAACTAAGGCAGATTTTGGTGCCAAGACATAAAAATATGGCAATGACTTTGAAACTGGATAATGGGTAAGGGAGAAGTTGAGGCACGTGTTAGACAAAGCTTTGAATGCCTGGAAGGAAGTCCAGAAATGTGGACATTCATGGTGCTTCTGTGGAGGCCTCAGACAGCAAAGAGGAATCTATTACTAGACACTGGGGCAAGGCAAAACTCTTGATAAAGTATTAAATGATCACCCAAACTACTGTGTTCTCATATTTTGTGGAAAGCAGAAATTATAACTGACAAACCTCAGAAACTGACCAAGGCAATTTTCAAGCAAAGGGTTACAGGGGTGGCCTAGTTTCTCCCGACTGCTGACAGTAACACAAAAGGAGAGGGTAACAGGGAAGAAGAAATTATTAAAGAGAAACCACACTTGAAGATTTGAAATATTGTCAGCCTACTCATATTGAGAGAGAGAGAGAGAGACAGAGAGAGAGAGACAGAGAGAGAGAGAGAGAGAGAGAGAGAGAGAGAGCAAGACAGAGAGAGATATGTTCTGCAGAGAACATGTAGAAGGTGCTGGACAAGCAGTGCCAAAGCACAGGGGGAGTGTGACTCGTGGGTCTAATCACCATCTCAGAAGCACACAGGAAGAGAGCTAGGCTTACACCAGCGAAACATGGTCAGCTTGAACTACAGGGGACAAACAGGACAAGTGGAAGAAGGTTGTCGGACAATGTGGTCTCTACAGGATGAGAAAACAGAGCTAAAAGGTTGTCAACATGTGTTATCCCCCAAGAAAAGGGAAGAATGATCCTGAAGGCTACTCAAGAGTTTGGCAAGGCTGCCTATCTCCCCATGAGCCTGTGCCTTCCTGGCGAAGCTGTCTCCTCAGTGTACCAGCTGGCAATGCCTCCCAGCACAGGAGCAGGGCAGCCTCCAAGTGATTGGGATAAGCATATCAGGGCTGAGGCAGTGCCGCTGTTCCAGGAGGCCCAGAAGTCAGGGCCACCACCCCTAGTGGCCTGGAGGGCACTATAACTGAGAAAAATGGTATTATTCTTTAGACTTAAGCATCTACCAAACATTGGTCTATGAGGCTTTGAACTTGCTAGAAACTCTTGTACCTGTTCTTTCCAGTGTCTCCCTGGTTGAATGAGAATATCTATTTATACCTGTCTTGCCACTGTACTGTGAAAATAGGTAATCCCAATCACACAGCTTCACAGCTGGAGAACAATATTGCTTTGGGATGAATTGCTTCTTTAGTTTCATGCATATTTGATTTAAATGGTATGCAGATGATATTTGAGACCTAAAATTGATGCTGAAATGTGTAAGGAATTTGAACCACTAGGACGAAAGCAATTGCATTTTGCATATGAGGAGGACATGAGTTACAGTGGTCTAGTGGGTGAATGTTATAGATTGAATCATGTCCTTCTAGTAACGTTTTGAGCCCTATCTTCCAATAACTGAGACGATTACTCTATTTGGAGATATGACAAGAGCTAATTAATTTTAAATAAAGCCCTTAGCGTGAACCCTAATCCAACTGGCTATAGAGACAACATTAGGCTGTTGTCTTATAATGAGAGAAATCTGAATTTACCAAGAGACAGAAGAGATACGTGTGCACGAAGGATATGGCCAGGTGAGGACACAAGAAGAAGGCAGGCTTCCACAGGAGCAGGGCAGAGGCCTCCAACAAAACCAACCCTGCAAAAACTTGATCTCCACAACACTGAGAACTTTTTTCTATTGTTCATGGTACCCATTATACGATATTCTATATTAAAAATTTAGCAAATTAATACAAACAGAATGAGCAAATGACATTTCTGCTATCCATGATAGGTTCTGTTTTGCATATGGTAATTATGCCTTCCTATGACAATTACTGCTTTACTACTCTTCTAAAAAATTACCTTATATAACCTAAACAATATAACTTATCAATGTCATGGTTTAATTATTAACATGAAAAGCAGTTACAAAATCATTTTCTTCTTTTAATCTACTCCGTTTCTAATTTTATCACCTGACTCTCCCAATAACATTTGGGGTGAAGACAGAGCAGGTGAAGTAACACCCTTGCCAACTGAAGCACAGAGTGTATCAAAGTCTGTCTTTCTAGATTAACAAGTGAACAAGGTGGTGGAATCCAATTGCAATTTACACATTTCAGTTCTACCCCAGTGAGCTTCAAGAACATGTGACCAACCAGAAAATTGGCCAACTCCAGAAATCACAAGGAAGTCTGAGGTCTATATCAAAACAGATACAATTAAAGATATAGGAAGAAGAAAAAATGCTTCTATTTAAAGGGAAACAGCTGACTCGATCAGACCCTTACTTAGTTAAACAATTTTGGGAAACACTGGGACCTGGGATGGAGGATGGGGAAATGACGATTGACTTGTGGGGCAAGGGTTTGTTCATTAATTCTCTGTCCAGTGTGCACCCGTGTTCATCCTGTATGTTTTGCCTTCCTATGCTTACTGGGAAGTAGGTTGCCAGCTTGTGCATTGTCTATGCAAAGGCAGACTGACTGGCTGAGTGACTGATGCAGACAAGATCGGGCGCGTTCAGGGTGGTATGGCGGTAGACCTGGGTGACTGATGCAAATCTGGGTTAAATTATGAATTGATTCATTCAGCTTTGCAAGTCTGATCTGGGAGAATCCATAACAGCTATCTTGAATGAAATATAGATAATCACTGTGAATCAGTAGTACAGTTGCAAATATTTTTGCACTCGTGTGTGCGTGTGTGTGTGTGTGTGTGTGTGTGTGTATGTGTCTGTCTTTGTCTGTGCATATTTGTGTTTATACAGTTTACTCTGGGGACGACTCAGGTCGAATTACTTTTAGGTCTGGTATCACAACCATTCTAATATAAGCTATTATTATAAATCAAATTACTGCCTACATTTGCCATTTTGAAAAATAACAACCAACACTAATCTAAACAAAAGAAAAATTCAGTGGCATAAATTACAGAGTGGAGGTTTGTCTGTGTAGCTTTGTATGTTTTTTCACTTGAAACAATTTTAGCACATCTCTCTAGCAACATGTGAATAGTGGCTTCAAAACTGTTCCTTTAGATATAATCAAGGTTTTAGGGTTTTCGTTCGGTTATTAAGTTATTGTTAAGGTGGCAGCCCTAATCTCTATGGTATTTGTCATAGAGATTATGTGGAAGAAAAGAAGAATAACTTTGGCACAAAGTTATCTGGAAAGAGAATAGCTTGATGCTATACAGTAGAAAGTAGTAGGACCCCATAAAAATAAGATCAATGTATAAATATCCTGGGGGAAGAAACACAACTTTGCCGTTTTTATCATGCAGTATGTGTAGAGAAACATGGTATGGAGTCAGTTTTAAGGTAGGAGGAGGATACTAAAAATATTACGGTATGTATTAGAAATAAATTTACTTTTTAAATATCACCCTGTTAGGGGAGGTCGCTGTCCAAGGTCCTGACAGATAGGTCTCCAATGGGTTTCTAGACGTGATAGCACACATCCTGTCATAGTAATGGTGTAACTGAGGGCTGTATTCACACATAGAGTGAAACAATACAGGAAATGGGTGCACAATACTTCCCTCTTCACCATCTAATTCTACACATCATATTTGTCTTTTATCATTTGATTAATACCTAAAGAACATCTGCTTTTATTTTTGTGTCATGCGTTTTATTTGATCCTCTTGATAGCTCTGTGAAGTAAAAAAAAATCATCTTGGTTTTCATTTTCTTCATTTCATAGATGGAGAAACTGAAGTTCAAATAGTGTGAGTATGATGGTCTGCAATTAATTATTTATAGAGCACGGAGCCAACTTTCCAAAACACAATCATGGCTTCATTTTAAAAATAAGTTATATGGTACCATCATGTGGTTGGTTCTCACTGATAGTGAGTGGTACTTCAGACGGTTAGTAAAACACAATACTAGTACAAGGAAGATAAAAGCCTGTTGATCAGCTGAACACAACACAAAGTGATCTTGTCTTTGAAACTCAATGCAATTGTTACTGTTCTTCAGAAATAATAAACTCGCCATAGACAATGAAATTATCTACCTTAATGCTGTAACATGAAAAGCATCCTGCATGACTCCGGCAACTTCATTTGTTCACTGATTTGAAGAACATTTCATAAGAGTTTACCATGCTTTGGGTGCTGACTTACATGTTCCAGCATGCACAGGAAAAGATTAAAATCTGACCTCAAGAAGCACCCCCAAGCTTGGAGGGGCACGGTCACATTAATGAAGAGCAACTCCACAGCGTGGGGGTTGTGGAACGCAGAGTCAGAGACTAGAAGGAAAGCTCTCAAGCTTGACCTGATACAAGGAGAGTAAAAGTGAAGATCATCAAGCTCAAGCCTTAGGAATGCTCTATAGGTACAATGCTTCACGTCATATTCTTAATTCTGTATTCCTTTTCTTAAGGAGGCTCTCGAAACTGTGTGAGCTTTGGGCCTCTGGATTCTAATCAGAGGAGATGTGCAGTTTTGGGTGTTTACCACCCCATACCTTGTTCTAATATATTCTTTCTTCCAGGAAAAATGAATTTTGAAAGTCATTTTTGGTATTGCCACTCATTTGCTCTACAAATCACTCAGCATACAGAAGTTTATCAATACTCTGCAACCTCCAACACAAAGTCAGCCCATAGCATCAAATATCTATTAGAGATGCAATTGGAAATACAACAATGAGAAATTGACAGTTAAGCAGAAAATTACTTTTTCACAATTGTGAAATTTCAGATTTAATAAACACAGGTAATGTTGAAGTTAAGGGAGGAAATCATTACTCTCTGAACCTAGCTGAACTGCTTCCTGGCCTTTTGGGTAAGAAGAGTAAACCTAATTGAAATAAGCCAGTGCCCTGGTTGCTGTTGCAGTTATTCTGTTCTCCACTGTCTTTAGCTCAGATTAGACCTAGAAGGATAAGGATTTAAAGATAAAGCTACCAACAGCATGTGCACAGCAGGTCCACTTCCCAGTAACTGCCATGGACACCATCACACTTACCATGCCGTATGCACAAGAGTAACACCTCCTTCATCACTGCCTACTTTTATAAAGCTGCCTTTAGTATTAACTAGAACTCTGTAAAACTTTTATAATCAAAATGAATCTTGGAAAATAGTTTTCAGCATGAGAATAGACAAAAATTTTATCATTAGCACAATTCTGAATGCCTACTATGTACCTAGCTCTAACATAGAAAGAAAAGTTACAAAATACAAACTCAAGATCCCTCTAAGAAATCTAGGACAAGACATAATTTTTAAAAAGAGCACAAAATCCTGTGATAAAAACTGTGATGGGAGTGACACAGTGCTATGAAGAGATGGGACTAAGACACCCCATGGCACACCAACCCTTCATTTGCTTGCACAGACCATACATTCAACATCTCTCTCTAGAGAGCAAACAGCACAGCCAGTATAATTAAGTCACCTCATCCCAGTCATAGGCAAACATGGAATGATTTGTTTTTCCAACCTGATAGGATATTTGCCTTCTGAGTTCTCAGCACCTAATGAATTGGAGATTGGAAGGGTAACTCAATCTTGTCAATGGCAAGTATCTCAGACAGTATTTTCTGGTCACATTAGAAGATGGTTTTTGTCCTATTCTGTTTTAAAATGGTACTATAATGGCATTTGCAAGCCAAACTGAAAAGCATTTGGGACATCATGTGGTTGCATTTCCACACAATGGCTTCATGCACCTGGTTTCTTTCTCCTTCCCTGATCTGCCTTCTCTACTGCCTATATCCAGTGCAAAGGCCGGATGTGTGTGTGTAGGAGGGTGGGGAGGTTGTGGGAGGTCAACAAAGTGTGGATTTTTCTTTGTAAGCTTCATTATTCACAACTTTACTTTTTTGTCTCCAATGCATGCTGTTGGTCCCCTCCTGCCTAGGCAGCTCCCCAAGGAGACAAGAAATTCGTGTTCAGATCCCCAGCCCAGCTGGTCCAGCCCACAGGCCACAATATGTTCCCCCCACAGTCCTTGTCCATTGCGGCCTGGAAACCTACCGACTTGGATCCATTAGATGCCATCCATGCTGTTCTTGACTCAAAGAAACAAATGTACTTGTTGCCACAATACCTACACTGGACAGAGCTACTGTGGTCCACCATTTCTGCATCCAGCCCTAAAAATCCCACCCCACTTTGCTTCTCTATACATCTTTTGGGCAGAATGCTGGCCTGGAAAATGTCAGAAGTGATGAACACCAGAGCTGAACTGCAAGAGAAGGTCTGGGTTCAGCTAACAGAGATCTGAGTGATAATGGAATCAGTGGTCACCCTCTTGAGACTCTAGTGTGATCACTGATTCCACAGCATATCTCCCCCAATGATTCAATTCCTTCCCAGCCTCCGCCAAAACTTGGCAACCCACATACATGCCTTAAGATTTAAGAGTAATACCTGTGGATATATATATATATATATATATATATATATATATATATATATATAAGCATGTTCAATTCTCCTAACTTGGAAATTCAACCACACGATGTCCTTCAAGTCCAGTTCTTATTTAAACATTTCTACAGTCCTCACCACAACATGACAGCTAGAAGACAGTGCCCAGTCCTCAGCCACAGAGCTAAGCAAGAGAGAACAGGAGGTGAGGACAATCGTCATGACTATCCCAACGCTTTGGCACCACTTTTCCTGCCAAGTAGCTGACTACTATATGATCTGAATTCTCTAAGAGGTTGGGCAAGTCCTGGAAGGCTAAAGGCTGCTGGAGCACTGGGAAATTAAGCTGACCTTCAAGATGACTGGGTAGTAAGACTCATGGAAGGGTGATCGGGATATGAGGCCACCACACCGGGACACGAGGTGATCGGGACATGAGGTTACCACACAGGTGAACCCAAGGGTGTTCACAGCTGACAGGACCATGAGAGGCTAGGGTCCCCATGCAAGAGGGAGTCACTGCCTTGCAAAGTGCCTCTCTTGAATGTTCACTCCTCCAGTCTGCTACCCAGCTGCTGTGGGGTGAACAGTTTTGCAGCACCATGCTCTTCCACGGGTGTGTTCCAGCCCTAGAACCGTCAAAGCACAGAAAAAAAAAGCCCTGAAACTCCATGCCAGTTAAACATCCCCTGTAAGTTGTGAATGTTGGTTATTCTGTACTGGTAAATGGAAAGGTTCCATGCAGAAACAAAATTCATGGAGCAGTGAGGAGCTCAGCCTCCATGAACTCACCACTGTCTCAGCTGGCTCACCAAAATACCATAGTTTCTCCTGAGATTCCATGTGTCTTCGTTACATTTCTCTCCTTGCTGACACAAAATACCCAGCATCCAAAATTGAGGATGGGAAAGCTTATTTAGCTCACAGTTTGTAAAGATTTCAGCTCATAATCAGCTGGCTCCAAGGCAAGGTGGCATGGCACAGGGGCAATAGTTCAAGGCAGAAGACAGCAAAAACAGCAAGAGCAAAAGGCGGAGACAGGCCTCCTTTCCTCCCTTATACTGTATATCCTCTATCTCCACACAGCCACACCATCTCCAGGCCCTCATCTTCCATAAGCTGAGGACGTTTACAAAGTAAGGACCCTGGCCCCCTGCTGAATCCCTCAGTTGAACTTCTAAACTTCTCAAGCTGACACAATGAACAACATTCTAAAGCTTAAGGGCATGTTCTCCTTTTCACTCCAGGATGTAGAACTGCTGAATTACTTAGTGAAGCTTCTAGACTCCTCACACTGACAAAATGTATCAACCATAACACCATGGTTCTGAGACAAAAATGGAATAACTGCCAGGAAAATAAAAGCATGTGTGGATGCTTCCAGGCAATAATTTATGCATAATACATTTATAACCCTACCATAAATATAGTGCAAGATACAAAAGGTGGTGGCAAAAACAAGTCCAAATACATAGAAAGACATAACAATGTTAACAATAGTCTCAACTCTTCTAGCAGAAGTCAGAGTCTTTCAGAGTAGAAAATGAAGCATCCAGCCATGCAGTCCAAAGAGGCACAGAACAAAATGGGTCAGGGATAGGAGAACAATAGAAATGAAGACAAAGGCAGCTCTTCAATTTCTAAGAAATGGAAAAACATCCATCTAAATGATATAAAAAGACATGCCCATTTATGTAACTGAAACTTTAATTTTCAAATATACAAAGAGAACAAAATTAAGACTATGGAAGGAAATTAACACAGTGTCCTAGTTGGACAATGTGATATGACATTTAAAGTAAAAAGGACAAACCCCATGAGAACATAACAAGAATGTACAAAATACATCTAATGAAATGAAAAATAAATTAGTCCAGGATGCATATATTTCACCTGTAAAGCAAATTTTTCAAACACACTGACAGTATTATCACAAATCACTGTGGACTACAATGTAAAGAAGCTTTCCACACATTTCTATAGTTATCAATAAAAGTTCCATTTCATAACTGCTATGTAACACAATCCAACATTTTAAAACAATGGAAGAAAATTACCTATATACAAAGTAAAATAAAATATAAAGGCAAAAACATTTACAATTAATATGGGAATAAAACTTGGATTAAATAGAAATTATCAGGGAAACGAGAAACTGTATAAAGACAACTCAGAGCACTAAATCTTTTTCTCATTTCCTGTCTTTTTGAGACAGGGTCTCCCTATGCAGTTCAGACTGTCCTTGAGTTCACCCTGTAGCCCAGGCTTGTCTTAGACTCACAATGATCCTCCTGCCTCAGCCTCCCGAGTGCTTGGATTATAGGTATGTGCCACCATACATAGCACTAAATCTGAATAACTATGATTTTTAGATGTAATGCTACTCAGAGGAAAATTTATAGCCACAAATATATGATATATAAGAAAGTAAAAAAAGATAAAAGCAAGGTAAAATACAACTATTAAAGTAGGAATTTTTATTTTAGAGAGAAAAAACAGAAAATTTCTAAACAAGATTATAGGAATTTAACAATGGTTATTACAATGCATGTTGTTATATTCAAAGTAGTTGCTCATATTAAAGTAGGAAATTTTAAAAAATAATACACTTGACAAGATATGGAGAATTTTATAACATATCTCAAATAAAAGAAAGAATTATATGAGGACATGAAAAAGACATAATTATGAAAAATAAATTACAATTGCATGTTATACATAATTGTATTAAAATATTAGTTATACTATGGGCAATTTCATAGACATACAATTGAAAATCCATAAAAGATCAGACTAATTTTCTAGGAAAGTGTGCCTAAGCAATATTGGTTGAAAGACAATTATATAAACTGAATAAAACCACTAAGGAAACCAATGAGCGAGTTAGCTACTTCTACAGAAAACATCAACCCTGTAGGGGTGAACAGGTACGTGCCCTCAGACTTGGGTCTTGACACCTTTACACTAGACAACATGTTCTTAAGAATGAAAACTATGGGACAAGTCAACAATTTGACAGAATCAGCTAACTCTAATAATAAAACTAGCAAAGGATAATAAAGAGGAAAAGAGATCATTTTCACCAACTACAAAAAGAGGGCATATGTATGAAATAAAGTAGGAACAGAAAATTCAGTAGTATATTAAAAGAATATATTATCATCAAATAAAGCTTTTATAAAAAATGCAAGGGTAGATGGTTTAACATTTGGCATTATGTTAAACAATTTATTTCATTAATTTGTATAAAAAGTGAAACATTCTGTCATAATTCTGAAGATGCTAGAAAACATAATTCAAAACAAATTCCTAACTAAAAGCTCTTAGCACACTAAAAATAAAACTAGGTGAGCTGATGAACAGTATGAATTCTAAAAATGTAACATATAGAGTACACAAAATGCTGAGAAGAGTGTGCTGGGCTGTGTTATTGAAATTCCTCAGGGACAGGCGTCTGTGGTAGTAATGCTCTAGTTTCAAAGAACCTGGGAATGCACACTGAAATAAATACATATTAAACAGATGAATCCATATATATGAATATATGTATACACATATACATACATATCATGTGTGTTTGAATGTAGATAGATATGTAAAGATATATTCTCATGCCATGGAATTAAAATGTGTTTTGGGCCCAAGAATATAAATACAGTTAATCAGTGAAAGAAAGTCAAGAGAGTCCAGTGAAACACATACATTTGTATGGCATAATAATAATAATGCACATGGTACAATAAAAAATAAAATACATTCACAGGGAAGGAAATGCAAATGCTCAGTAAGTATAGGAAAGTGGGTGACAACTCACTATTAATCAGGGAAACGGAAAGAAAATGACAATGGAATATTTCTGTTTTCATCCAAAATGCAAAACTGAACATAATTAAATAATGAGAGATGATGGTGGAACAGCTGTAGACCAGTCACTCTAGACGGTAACCGGGCGATTTTTTTACTTAGTAGTGTGTGTCCGCAGTGCATAATGTTCACACTCCTCGCGAAGGTCTGGTGTGTGCCCACGACACACCCTCACGCTTCCTTCCTCCCTTCTCCCCGCTTCCTTCGCTCTTCCCCCCTTCTCTGGTCCCCTCCCCTTTGAGAAAGCTCTATCTCCCTGCTTCCCGTTAACTGTCTTCTATTTCGCTCTTCAAACTTTGGTTTCTCCTCAGAGAAACCCTGTGATGCTCAAGCTGTGTGCCTCATTTATTACACTTCACATTACGGTCTCAAGGGGCATCTATGTGCCTACAAACAATGCGAATTTATCCTGTTTATGGCAGAGTGGCGCTCCATTGTGGGTAAATACAATACTTTCTTTACCCGTGCATTGCTGTCGGACATACAAGCTGCTTCCAGGATTTAACTATGATGAACTGTGCTTCCGTAAACACGCATATGCATGGACCACTATAAGATTATGCCTTTTGGCAATATCTTTCATAAGGGCAAGCACCCCTTACAGCCAGCATTGCATGTCCAGGGGCCTATCCTTGAAACAGGGTTGCGAGCTCACTGAAGAACAAAAGCTCAGTTAGAAGCAATTCCTTGGGCACGGTTGAATTCAGTGAAAACTTGGAAACATCGACAGACTCCACCATAGAAGAAGGGTTAAATTCACTACTACATGTTCTAGGGGTGGAAATCTGTATCATCATATTTAAAAAGAGGTTGAGCTGATGTATGCACAAACTTCTCCAAGTCAGAATGATTAAGTGAATGAAGCAAATCATAATAAAATACATAGAAAATTCTTCCCCTAGAGTGAAATTAGACTTCTGTATTTGTTCCTGTGTTGGTGCAAAGAAAGCATCTGGAGGGTTACATAAAAGAATTGTTGATGGAGCTTATCACTGTGAAGAAATTAGAGTGAAGACAGAGATGTAGATTAATAGGAATATTTTATTTTTATTGTTTGAAATTTTATAAACAGAATGTACTCATGTATGTTGGTACTGCTAAAAATCAATCAATCAATAAGCATTAGTAGTACAATAACCTAAACGGTATCAAGGCACAGAAGAAGGAATGATTAATACTTCCTAGACTGTGCTGGAGTAGGACACACATTCTCTCTGCTTCCACAGAACAACAAAAAACCCAACTGAGGGAGCGAAAACACAGTAACCTAATGAAAATGCTGCTGCCTCTCGCAACACTTGTTCCTCTCCCATGGCGCTATCAGGTTATATGCAGGGGACCTGCACGAGGCTTTCCTGTTGACCAAATAACCCTTAGCACTGCCTCCCCAGTGTCTGGACCCAGGTCCCCCATGCAGGACTAAGGCCAAGTGGAGGCTTGATGGGTACAGGATGGACAGTGCCCACTCATCCCCGGGACTAGACTCATTTGGCTCTTAAATTGAGTCACTAAGGATTAATCAGAAGAATCTAGAGAATATAAATAAAATATATGGAGATATATTAAGCAGTAAAAGCTAAATGAATTTTGCTTTAAGCATTTTGGATGCGCTTGCTTCCTAAATAGCAACATGTTATGCATTTCTCATCCCCCATGTAACATATTGTATTTTCCAAAGATGGGCAGAACAACATCTCCCATTCCATGCATTCTCTGCATGGTGACTCGCCAGTCAAGAGGAAGAAACTATTCTCCCCTCTGCCTTAAATCTCAGCAGCTTCTGTGACTATCACGGGGGACATTATGCCAGTTCTGGGTGAAAGTTTTAACTGGACTGGCAGATTCTATTTCTTTCCTCTAAAATTCCAGGCACTGGGCAAGAAGTACATCTTCCCTGAACACACCATGTGGGAATTCTAAACCAGACCAACAGACCCAAGGATGTAATGGCATGGGAACAGTCAGGCCAAGCAATGCTGAGCAGGCTGGATATGTGATTGGGGGAACCAGCTTAAAAGGGGGCCTTCAGCCCCAGCCACCAACTAAGGCCAGGTGGACCACAGGGCAGTGTCAAGTAAGCATTTCCTGAACTTCTGACTCCCAGACTGGTGAGCAAAAATGAAGCAAGTCAGCCTTTTATAACCATGGATTCTGTATCTGTGGGTGTAAGCAATAACAGATCATAAATATTTGGGGAAAAGTTGTAGCAGTACTGAATACAGAGAGACTTATTTCTTGTCCTTATTCTCGAAACAACCCAGTACAGAAATTCCTCATTTAACAACTGGGTTCCATTCCTGAGACTAGGTCATTAAATGAATTGGTTGCTACAAGAGAAACTGTACATAGTGATATGTGTCTTACAATATTCAGAACAAAGAAATGCTCAAAGCGAACTCAAACGTGCTCTTATGGTTTTGCTCTTATTTGCATAACTCTCACATGCCACACTATAATGCATAATAAAACATAAAACTACAGTACTGTAATGTACAGTGCAAGCAGCAAAAATCACAGCACTGTATAAAAAGGTGCACTGTACAAGAAAATACTGATATTGTATAATCAAGATGTGCAGAACTATACCCCAAAAAAGACAGCTTGTAAGTCCAACTGCTGGGTCATAAGTGCAGACATTTGTTAAATAGGTAGGTCATTAAATGAGGAATATCTGTATTAGACATCACATTATCAAAATAGTTCAATGAAAATGATTTGTTTTTCTTAAGGATTCCCACTCTCTGGTAATCTTTAAAATAAAATACAGCAGCCACCAAATCAATACAGCAGCTGGGTTCAGGCAACATTGATTCCTCACCTGTTAGAAAAGGCAGGTATGAATAGGACTCAGAAAATCGAGGCTGTCTGATGATAGAGCAGTGACATAGAAAGTGCTCATCAATAATCATGACTGAAAGCCAGATGCAAGCCAGATACGATCTTTAGCAAATCAATAGAGCGTCTATTCCTATATTTCCTCACATGCCCTTTCCCGACATCTTAGCAGCTTCCATAAATTCTTCCAAGTTACCCTGATCATGTATTTGATACTGCTGGAAGTTGTATTTTGAATGTGCCATTCTAGCTCATTAACGAAGAGCTTCTGCAGCCCATTGGAAGGGAGCAGTGAAACTAAAATACTACCAGTAAGATATCACAGAACCGTGAACCTGCTAGTCTCTGTGAAACTCACTGGAAATGCCAAATATCCTTGCCAGTGAAACTGGCATTCATGGAGCCACTGCTCTGTCTGCCTCCACATTAAACACCTTGGAGGACAGAACGACATATGAAGTATGTAGTAAAGGAGCTACTAGCCAGGAATGTAAGGCAAAAATTGAATGCGTGAAACAATCATAGAGTCAAGATTAACAGTGATAATTATTGGATTGTTTCCAGTGGTTAATAAGTGTATAAATAACCCTTGAGAAAATATGTTCGCCCATATGATATAAGGCATTTCTACATATCAAAATGTTTCAAAGGTAACATCACTTCTAAAGTTTGTTTATATCAGACATTTTATTTGCCTTCAAATGGATTGGTTTTATTCACACCTAAGGAAATGTCAGAAGCAAATGCAGTAAGTACCTGACTTACTAACGTTAAAGTTGTAAACTTTCACAGATATGAACAGACCTAACATTAGAAACATTCGCTGATGCTAACACATCATGGAAGTAGCTCACAAGAGTCCCGGACATTGTCACAGTTGTGGTGCTGTGCTGCTGTGTGCTTACTGTTCAGTGTGAGTGTGCAATAGTGTGGTACAGTTGGAGACTTACTGTATTTGTGTGTGTATGTGGCTTTTTATGCTTTACAATGTATGTTTGTGTCAAAGATACTAAGATTCACTTTGTCTGAATTATTAACAAATCCAATTTATTAATATCCTCCTGGAAGAGAATTCATTCATAAATCAAGGGCTTTGTCCTTAGAAGTGAGCCCAATAAAAAGAGTACACTGATAAATTTTTCTGGCTTTTGGCACAACTGTCCTGTCTGTAACAGAGGAAATCAACATCAAAACAGGCCAACTATTTTTTGAGGGGGAGGAGTACTGAGGAAAAAAGCAAGCTTGCTTTTCTACAAGAAATGTCAGGTACCTTATCTTTCTCTAGTATTAGACATTATAAAAATAATACATATTTTGAAAGCATTTGTCTTTTCATAAATGCTGTGTTTATTTGCACAATATGCTTAATGAATGTGCCTAAAATACTATAATAGGCTACAGACATTTCTCCTTTAACAGGCAAGTTCCATTCCTGCAACAAGGTCATTAAATGAACCTGTCACCAAGTGAGGAATTGTATAGAATCTGTAGGGTGGTACCTCAGTTTACAAGCTTAATTTGTTTTACAGTTTGGGAAAAGAGGGATGTGCTTGTGTTTGTGGGCAAGATGAGCATATTCGTGTTTGTCACCCAATGACAAGTTTGTGAATGGAAACACAATTTTGCCAAATGCTTTGTTTGTGAATCAAAGTATTTGCAAACAGAAGTACTCATGAACTTAAATATTACACTGTATTACAATATTCAGAACAAAGAAATGGTCAAAGGGAACTGCAAGTTGATGACTTTTATTTGCATAACTCTTACATGCAGTACTGTAATGGGTAATATAGAACTACAATACTTGTTATGGTTTGTGTCTGGGTGTCGTCCCCCCAAAAGCCTCATGCAGTCCTGAGGTGGGCTTTCACAGTTTGATTATGGGTGTGAGAGCTACACCCACCCTGAGCAGATAGTTTTATATATGTAAGGGAGAACAAGAGGCTGCTTGTGGCCATTCTCCTTTTTGATTTGGTTGCTTGGTGTCTTCTGCCACCATGAATGGTTGCCCTCTGCCATGTGCCACTCTGCCTTGGAGCCAGCCCAGTAGGGTCTGAAACCTCCACAGACCATGAGCTAAATAAAACTTTCCTTCCTTAATTTTGGGTGTTGGGTATTTTGTCTCAGCAATGAGAGAAAAGTAACTGAGACAGTACTGTATGGTACAATCAGCATAAATTACAGTACTGTATGAACAAAGTATACTGTACAAAAAAGATGTACAGTAAACAAGATGTACAGATGTATGGCTTGTGAGTCTGAGTATCAGGTCCTGTGTTATATCTAAACAGTGCTGGGTGGTAAGTCAGAACAGTCATCAACAGATAATTAAATAAGGAATATCTATATAACAAATATTTACAGACAACTATATTGTATTAGTTGTTAGCAGTCATCTAGAAATAAATGACAAAGGAGGGTGTGTTAGGACCGATGCAAACACTGTCCATAAGTAATGTGAGAACCTATAGATTAAGGTGTTATATGTGGCTCAGAACCCAGAAATACAGACATGAATATGACTAATTTAACTACCAAGTTTTGGGTAGGATGCTGTGCAGCAATCAAGAATTTGAACATTTCTAACTCACATAGCCATTATAATCTTAAGGAAGATTAGAACACACATTTCTACCTGGGATATCTAAGCTAAAATATATAACTAAAAATTTGGACAGAGATTCCAAGTACAAAG
Source organism: Dinomys branickii (assembly GCA_004027595.1). NCBI lineage: Eukaryota > Metazoa > Chordata > Mammalia > Rodentia > Dinomyidae > Dinomys > Dinomys branickii. The sequence continues at coordinate 41,135 of PVLD010002301.1, read as the reverse complement.
ATTAGGATCTACACAGTAGATACCATATGAGGGAATATCGCCTCAAGGTTACAGATTACAATGGCTCCTTCAGATGCCAGTAGTGCGTTAGAAAGAGGAAAGTCACTCCTACATAGGTTGACAGATTTCTAATGGCAAGTTCAATGTCATTTTTATAAGTTATTTAACAACCCAAGGAAGTGGAAACTCATGAGCACTATTTATACATGAAGAAAGCAACACTTAGTTTTGTGAAATTTGACTTGGCTGAAGTCTCATGAACAGAACTAAGGTCTGCCCAATTGTGATCCCTTGGGTTTTTCCAGCAAAATGAACACTGTCAAATTTTAATATTCCTTGCAATCATCCAGTGGGTTTATTAAAATACACACTATCAGGCCTCACCCCCAGATTCTCTACTTCTTGCAGCCTTCAATCTGTTAGGAAGCTCCTGCTTTGGGAGCCTGCATTAAAGCATGGTGTCTTTCCTCTCTGCCCAGAAACTTGAGCAAATACCAAACACATTGCTTCTGCCCTCAGAGCTAACGTTGCTTTTTGTGGGACAGATTCCATAGGGATAAACACCTATACACAAAACTCTCCATCAACAGTAACACATAATTAATGCAAAATGTGCTGAATTACATCCAGTTTCATCACAGGCATTACAAAGAACAGATGCCCAAAGCTGACACATGAAGTTTACTTTCCTTCTGATTTCTCCCCCTCTATCCTGCTAGTGGCAAAATGCCACAGCCAAGGATGTGAAAAGTGATGTGTCAATATTGTTATCTAAATTTCCACTGTGTGCCTTAAGAAATGAAAACAAAAATAAAAGCAAAGTGAGCTAAGTGTGAAGCACAAAGTTGTATTCATTCATTTATTTACTTGTTCAGGCAACAGATACTATGTAGCAAAGCCCAGTGGTAGGTCTTTAGTAAGTGTCAAAATGACCCCAGCTCAGCAGCTGTCCCTGTCCTAATGTATCCATCCCTTTACAATGTGATACTGGGAAATGGCTTGACCCCAAAATAGCTTCTGTGAATTATAAAACTGTAACCACAAAGTATCATATTTTAATGTTTAGTATATGAAACACACAGGAGAGGAAAGAACCTTTACCTTCTACTTAGATGATAAAGTCACACTTGGCAATTCATCATTATTCATGATGTGTGTTTAAATTATACATGTTAATTCATAGATGGATAATTTAGTACCACACTTCAAACCCAAGTCACACCTCCTTCATTACTGCATTCTGAAAGGAGAGTTTAAGGAGTTGAAATTATAATCCACTAAGGAAAACAGTAAGTAGCTGAGAGTTTAGAAGTAACAGTTAAGCCGATGGTGACATTCACAGCTTTGCTAGCACTGCTGGAAAGCCCAAGATTGAATTTTGAATATTAATGTTTGCTCCTAAAGAACAGAAAAGTTAAAAAGGAGAGATCCCTGGAGGCAGCTCTGTTACAAAGCAGTCTCAGGGAGTAGTAGCTCCTACCTACAGCCAGAGACATCACCACCTTGAGACAGTGTGAAACTCATCAAGCCTGAAATCAGCACACAAGGGCAGGGAGAGCTCTCCTCTGGGTTGTCTGCCTCCTGCCATGTCCTCAAGCAAAAATGAGACACCAACAGCTATGGCAAAGGAAGGCCCAGGCTTCAGGAGGGTTTGGAGTGAGTTTTATACGTTCCTTTATTCACAGACCCAAGTACTGCGCTTGAAACCAGCACCGGCTCACTCTAACCTCTGAAACTCACTGGTTTGCTGCATCAAATAGGCTAGATCAACTCTAGCTCCAGTACTGGTACTCTCCTGCTTTAGGAGCTTGAGTTAGTTCTCATACTTCTGTGATTTACAACTTCTACTTCTGAAGACGAGCATTATGATGACAAATATTTCACTGGGCTTCCTTGTAGAAGACATCAGAGAATGCCAGCAATCATACAGTACAATGTACCACATGAATGGGAAGGTTAAAGATAAGAAAGTTGTCTTTAAATTGTTACTTCTTCAAAAAGATTAGATATGAACATATATTGGAAAAAAACATAAAAATGTGTCTAAACCTTGAAATTAGGTGAGAAGAATCAACCTGTACCTGGAACTCAACAAAATTTTAAATTTTGATTTAAAACACATCATAGAAAGAGAAATTTAAAAAACAAACCCTGAAAGAGAGATAATGGTGAAATGTCTCCTAGCCATATCACAAAGCCCACAGAGAAGTTACATTAATTAATAGAAGGTGAAGTGGGCACAAGAAAATGAAGAGGAATGAACCTAACTACCTAGAAAAGTCTAGGAACAAGTCCTGACATATACACTAAGCTACAGTATGGAAGTTAGGATTCCAAATCAATGAGAAAAAGCAAAATGTATTCAATGAGTAGTGATGAGGAAATTAAGTGATGAGGAACAAAATGAATGAATTCATACCCATAAATTATACCCACCACACATTCTACACACATCCCTTAACCCTAAAGAACTTAGACCATGCAAAGTAAGACTATAATGTACCAAAAGATATTAGTGTACACTATTTATAACACTGGGTTTTCTATAATCTAGAACACAAAATTTAAAAGATGGTGAAAGCATTGGAATCATGCAGAGAAAAAAAATAATTCTGTAAGTTCACCAAAAACAAAACACTGTTGAAGTTAAAAGAAAGTGGAAGGCTCGCAGAGTACATTTGCAGTATATTTAACAAAAACGACTGTATGCAGAAACAAAACTACTCAAACCACTGAGAAAAACACAGCAAATCTATAGGATAAGGAATAATACTAACGAGTGTACAATTTGTAAGAATGAAAATGGTCTGTAAATAAACAAACCAAGTGTAGTTACAGACGTTCTGTAATTTTGCTTTCTGAAAAGAATCTCATGTGTGAGCACAAACATAAATGCATTGTCCCCTCAGAGGACATGCACTGAGATGGGATGTGTCCTGATGCAACACCTTGGGAAATCTTGCACAGAGGTCGCTCATGCTTAGTTAAAACAATAGTCCATTGACAGCACAAGGGAGTTCAGTTTCTCTGACTTTGTATCTCTACCACTGGTTTCCCTCCACAGCTTGGTGGCCTTACTGTCACCAGATAGCCCCCTCAGTGACTGCAAGACATCCTTCCCTACTCATTGTCAGTGGAGGAGAGAGTAACTGGATTCTCATTCCTGAAATCTGTAAGTAAAAATGCCTGTGCTTCCTTTGTTCCAAAAATGCTTTCCCTCACCCATTCCTAACAAATCAAACAAAAAAAAACCACCCTGACAATGGATAGAAATCCCCGTCTCTCACCTATGCTCATGCTCGAAAAGCAGAATGCAGTCACCAGGTCCCCCCCGCCCCCCTCCCCCGAGAGCTATGAGGAGAGGGGGTGTAGGAAGGGAGACACAGCCAGCAGATTGCAATGAGGTCCCTTTAGAAGGGAAAATGGATGAAGCAAATGCAAGACATGCAACAGATCTCCAGAACTCTGGATCACGAAACATCACCAGCAGGGTCCCACCTACATTGGAGCACAACCATTCCATAGAACATGGGAAGTTACAAAAAAATTGGAGTTGACATAAATGAAATAAAATTAAATTAGAACACGTGAAATATATTCCATGTCATGGCTCTAATAATTACAAAAGCCAGCAACAAAAATAATATTTATACATACATATGTGCAGGGGCAGGAGAGAAAATACTAAACTCATATTTATGAACCGTTTGTTTCATTGCAGTGCCCTAAATTATCCTTTCAGACAATGATTTTCTGGCCACTCCCCATGAAAACACCTGTGGAATTTAAAGACCACCCAGAGACAGTACATCTATTTGTGTACTTTCTGTATATAAAATAAGAGTCTTTCATCCCCTCTAACAAAAATCTTTGTTGAAAATTCGCCCACTAAATTACGAAGGAGGTGAGGAGAGATAAGTACGTGTTTTGCTCAATAATTTTCAACATTAAAAGACAATTTACTAATCTTCATTTAATTTTTTTATTTAAAAATATTAATGGCTTATAAATCCATGTTTACCTACATTGGCCATCATACAAAAAATACCATTTGTTTCCTGGAGCTCTGGATACACAAAGATGTGGCATGCACACACCTCCCCCTCCCCAAACTGCAAACTCTTGATCCCGCTTGGAAATTAGTAAAGGTACAAGTTATACCCCAAGTTATACCTGGGACAGAATTTGTCTGTTCTAACATAGCATTTGCAGACAGTGTGACTTTCACAGCACTGACCTCCTGGGATCTTCTACTTTAGGGTGTGTGAAACTTAAGATCCACAGGCTAAAAAGGTGTCAGCAGACTTCTGCAATCGTCTACTCCAGTCCAGAAATGGGAAGTGAGCCAGGACCTTCGCTTGTCTCAGGGGCAGACCCAAGGGGGAGGATAAGAAATGTTATTAGTAGCCGTAATCCTACCTACACCCAAACTTTCAGGAAGTGAGAACAAATCATAGAAAAGGTACAAATGCTTGTCTGGAAAGCTGCTGGGGTCTTGTGTAGTTTATATACATGTATTCAATCACCAAACCACTCCATAAATGAAATATTATCCCCATTTGACACTTGTGAGGAGCCACAAACAAATTGAGTGATTCATCCAGCACTGTTAAGTTGATTACCAAGGTCTCTAATTTCCAGCCCTCCATTCCTGTCCCAATCTCCTGGAAATGACTTCTACCTATTGAACCTCTCTGCCAGGAACTAGTCAAGCCTGGGCTGAATGCCATGCACCTTCTGGGTGCCGGGGAAAAAAGGACAAAGGACAGGTAGGTTTTTGCTGTTATGAAGCTTTCTAAGGACACAAGTCAAATGAAAAATGTAATACTCCAGGCAGTGCTAAGTACTACGGAGCCAGTAAAGCCGGGTAATGTGATGGAAAGCGTGGATCTGCGTGTGCGTGTGTGATTGTACGCTGGGGGATTTGTTGACTGTTTCACATGGAAAGCAGGCTGCTGACTGATTCAAGGGACAGTAGCAGAGCAGGCAGAAAGAACAGCAGACAGGAATCCTTTGCAAAGGAAAGAACACTGTGTTAGGAGAACACCAGTTGATATAATGCTAAACCCTACAGTTCAGTAGGGTAACAACAAACTGTAGAGTAGTCTAGCCTCATCCACAGAAAATGCACGAGGGCAGGGTCCCACCTTAGTGGATGCTTAAGACCATGCTAAAATAGAACAATTATAATATTTTATAATAAAACTTATTTAAAGCTTGATTTTTTTTGGTAGTTTTCTTTTTAGTATGTTTGGACCACAGTTGACTACAGTATCTGAAATCACAGAAAGCAAAACCCTAAATAAGGCAAATTACTGTACTGAGGTTAAAATTCCAAAGGAAGTGTGCCTGCTGAGCTCAGCTTTGCTCATGGGGAGACTCAGGGGCCTTGGTCTCTTGCACTTATGGCTTTGGAGTCCCTTGTGTCCAAAGATGGAGGCCACACACTCATTTCCCAGAAACTCTACCCAGGAAGCTCCAGGTCATGGTGACAACCAATGTACAAAGCAGGGTGGACATCACAAACCTAGGGGCAACCCCACAGTTATCAAAGATAGAGTTATTTTCAGCTGTTAGCCAACTCTGGATCTGAAATGGATGTTTTAATTTAGAGTAAAATTCCACTGTTGCCAGGGCATTGTGAGTCAGGAGAAAAGTGTTCTGGGAAGCTGAGGCAGGATAAGAATTTTAACTTCAATCAGGCAACTTAGCAAGCTTGTAAGATTCTGTTCCAAAACAAAAAACTTGAGTGGGGGAGCTAGGGATGTAGCTGAGTAAAGGTCCTGGGTTCAATCCCCAGTACCAGAAAGAGTTAAAAAAGAAGAAAGATTCAAAGCAAAAGAAAGATAAAACAGAGGCAAGATAGCAGATGACAAAGGCCTTGAGAGGGAATAGTGAGAGCGTGGCAGTGTGTTCAAGGTGACAAGAAGTTGCTGGACCTTTTAAACAAAACAGGAAATTAAGTGTATCCATATTTCTGAAAGATCAATCTGGCTTCTACCTGCACAGTATAAGCTGTGATAAGGCAGCAGTAGAAAACCAATTCAAAGATGTCTTTAGTAAATTTAAATTAGAGATGATGGTTTTCAAGGCCGGCAATGGGAGGGTTTGGAAGGGGCCACCATGCAGGCTACATATTGAAGTAGAACGGCAGGATTTCCTGAGGTGAGTGTGAGAAAGGGGAGTTGTGCTGTCTGATGTGGGCTTTATGCAACGTGCCACTCGCTATGGTTGTGTAACAAATTACCCCAAGCTTAGCCAATGTCTCTGCCCCAGAGTATCAGGGCTGGGTCACTCAAAAGCCTGAGAAAGAAATGTTCTGAAAGGCTTCTTCGTGCACATCTGTTCAAGTTGATGCTGGATCGAGCTGGGAACGCTCTCACATCCCCAAGTTTGCCTGGCCATGTGGTCCCTCCACAGGGAGCTACTAAGGGCCTCCTCACATCTTAGAGCCTGGCTTATTCCCGACCACACATCTGCAAAGAGAGAAAGGCAGAGAGAAAGTGCTCAGCTTTCTGTTCTAGCTTTGAAAATCACCAAACATCACATTCACTGTGCTTTATTTATTTGGACAGACCTATGCCACCGCCAAGTCTCAAGCGGAGAGAATCTGGACCCCATCTCTGATGGAGAGTACCAGTGTTATGCTACTAGAAAATCGTGTGTGTAAGATATCTTTGTTGTGGTCATTTCAAAAACTCCAACCTGGCACATTTAAGCAATGAGAAACACAGGAGTTGTTTATTGAGGTAAGGAACAGTCATGGTTAGATTTTTCTAGGCAAGGACTTGAATTTCTACTCTAGATATTTAAAGTTTAAGATGAGTATTACACATACAATTGAGCATACTGAATGAGCACTTAGACAAATGAGTCTGGAGTTTATCAATGAGGGAAAAGGGAAGCACGTTCTGGCACCAGCAGCATGGAGAAGGTATTAAAATCATGAATCTGAAGATATCACTTAGAAAGAATGCTGAGCCCCAAAGAGAAATCTTGAGCTCAGGAAGTCAATTCCTGGAAAACCTTAACATTTATTTTGCTGTCAACCAATACTTGCCTTCAACTAATTCTTTGGGTACTGAGAAGGTCTTTAAATTCTTGTAAATAATAAAAGGGAAGCAATGAAATATAGTTAAATTGATTTTTAAATTGATTCTTTGCAGGTCAAGAGCTATAAGACATATGATGGAATCTCACCATCACCCTCAGGGGCACATACAGATCTTCGGCACTTCTAACTAGACTCATTGCTAAGACTTGCAAACTAAAATAAAATAGCCACCACTGTCTCTGTAAAAGTGGTCCACAACTCTTCTACTGCAGAGGAGCAGCAGCTCTGCCCACCTGCAGATTTTAAACTGGGACAACAGCTATTCCTGGCCCCACGGCAGCTCTGGCCTTAGGACTCAAACTGGGCCATGTGCTCTGCAGACTCTGGACTTGCCAACTTCTATAACCACACCAGCCACTGCCTTATTATATACATCTTGGTCTTTGTCTCTGTTTCTCTCTCCATGCACATGCATGATCATGTGTGTGCTTTTTGAAAATGATTCATACCAGTAGAGACAGGCACCCTGACTAATGCAGATTATTTTGGTTAGATTTCTTTGGAAGCGTAACTCACCCCAGTTCATGATCTGAACTTTTAGTGAATAACACATGAACAAGGTTCACACCAGTCAACGTCATACAGAAGCCTGAGGGACGGCAGGTGCTTCAGGCAACTGTCACTCATTTCAGCCCCACCGCAAATGGTGTGATATTGCTGGAAGAACTGACACAAGCAAGCCGAGGTGTGAAACGGTCTTTCCTCCTCCTCTGGATGTTGACATTCATGTTGATTTTCAACAACTTCTCTGAAAAAATGTCCACAACTTGGAAACCCTTTTTAGAACACCCCTACTCAAGCTCTCCCTTTGGTGAATGCAGATATTTTTATGTTTTATTCTCAGCGCTGTAGAAGTAGATTGATTCAGAGCTGATGCTGAGGTGTGGGTGGAAATTGTAGCTTCCATAAAAACACAGAGGAAAAGAGAGACAGAAGGGCAGGAAGAGACAAAGAGAGCCCTGAGTTCAGCTTGATCCTTTATAGATTCTTTTTTCTGACAGAGAGCAGAGAAATTCCTTACCAAGTCTGTGGCTAATGTAATGGCTGAAGCACTTCAGAGAGATCTTCGGAAACACCCACTGCACACACAGAATTAAAGAAAGAAACATGTTAAATTTGCTAAGACAAAAGGAAGTAGGACTTTGTGAGGTATAAATTTTCCATTTCCCTATCATTTAAAAGGTTCAGAAAAGGAGGGGTGGGGAGGAGAGAAGGGAATGGGAGGGAAGGGAAGGCGAAGCAAAGGAAAGGTCTGTGAGACCTAGCACAGAAAAACAGACCTAAGCAGCAGCCACGTTCCAACCAGAACAGGGCTGCCTGCTAAATTAGCTCTGCTCCTACAACTACCCCCTCATCCACACTGAATATTTATCCAAAACTGCATGTGCTACTTACTTTTTAAATATTTAAATAGGCATAGCCTGACTCTTCTAGACCTGCTCTATTATTTTAAAACATTGTAACTTTCAGGTTGCTCTAAAAACACAGCACAGAACAATGTTTATTATCCATTTTCATGTCTAACTTGATATATGTGACTTTCCAAATATTCAGATTGAAGCACTGAAAAGCACGTTTGAGCTCTACCCAGTTTTAAGAATTTTAGGAGCCATAATCTCTGCTTACACAACATAAACAAAGGCAACATGAAAAGGTCCTTCCATTTTAGAAAAATCAAGGAAATTTAAAATTTGACACTGGATGAGAAGAAACACTTTGGTGATGTGTTTTCTTCTCAGACTCTCATGAGCATTAGAGCAGAACAAGTGTGTTATTTTGTGTTTGCTATAAACTATGCTGTAATATCAGAAAGGCGATGACTCATATTCTGAGAAGCAGGATAATGGACTCCATGACACTATTTAAATGCTCTGCAATTTGATACTTTATCAATCCCCCTCTTTTCCTTAGTTACAAACCAACACAGAAACAGAAATGGATTTGGTGATTCACCGGAGTTCAGGGGAGGACTGGAAGGAACCCACTGAGGTCTTCCCAGGCCCCGAGATAAGGGCAGAGCTATGGCTTACAGGAAGCAGCCCTGCCAAGCACAGGTCATGAGATTCTCCCACTGGGGTGGGGTTTCAGCCATCAAGAATCCCTAGAAAAGAAGAGGGAGATAAAGAAAGGCCAGGAAGAGCCCCTGTGGGGGACCACACCCACTTCAAGGTCTCTCATCCGGAGTCAAAGGTCACAGGCTTGCAAAGTTTGGGAGGATGTTGTGGTCTGGGCTTTAACATTCCAGAGGTCCACATGGACAGGCTTGGTCCTGGCACCTGATACTCTGAGGACATGAAGGCACCTCTGAGTGGTGCTGCCTATTGGGAAGAAGCTGCACCTCAGAGCTGTGCTCTTGAAGGGGACGCTGGATCCCCACTCTGTCTGCCTCCAAGCCAGCAAGGGGTGAGCAGCCTTCTTCTACCACACACTTCCCATGATGCTCTCCTCACTGCAGGCCAACAAAGAATAGGCCCAAGTGACCATGAACTGAAACCACAGGGAAGAGTAAGTGTTTCCTTCTTAGAACTGGATTGCCTCAGATACTTCACCACCACAATGGACAGCTGGCCAGCACAGGAGACCATCAGTTAAGTGCATGTGCGCAGACACTTGCACACGGGCTTGCAGAGTTAACCCATTTACACTGGCATGGAGGAAGAACACTACAGAGGATGGCATTCTGCATAGCTGTGGAAATAAGGAAAATGACTGTGGGCCCATAAACCCATCACCCAAACTCAGAGATGGGGCCATGGATGGAGAAAACACCACAAGGCAAGCATCTCAGAAAAACCTGAGCCTCCGCAGTCAGAAGTACAGCCGTCCTAGCACACTGGTACACACCTGCTACCTTAGCTAGCACTGGGCAAGGCTGAAGCAAGCACACATCAAGTTCAAGTTCTGCCTGGGCAACTTCTTGAGACTCTGTCTCAAAAAGAAAAGGAAATAAAAGGGCTAGGAGTGTAGCTTTGTGGTAGAGTCCTGGGTTTAATCTCTATACTACAAAGAAAAAGTAAGTAACAGCCAGGCATGGGGGCATATCTCCATAATGCCAGTACGCAGGAGGCTGAGGCAGGAGGATTTCTGTGAGTTCAAGGCATACATAGTGAGTTAAAAACCAGCCTAGACTATATAGTCTCAAATAATGCCCCTCAAAAAAAAGTAAAAAAATAGCAGTCAAATACCCAGAGGTTGGTGAGATGACAAATCGGATCATCTATGATTAATACATTAGAGAAACACACTTGCATTCTTCTATCTCTCTGACTCTCCACATGGGGTTAAAACTATAAGAGATCCTCCCTTCCCCCCCCACACACACATACTCACATATAAGAAGAAGAGTCCAATCATAGGTTTGGGATTTAATGATCAAGGGGGAGTTTATTAATGACTATTACTAAATGACTGTCACAGTTCTTAAAACAATGTGGATAAAAAGTTATGAAATCTGTTTGAGGGGTAGCAAAGGTCCTTTCAGGGAGAGAACTATCAAAGTACAGCTAGAGCAAAGCTGGTGCCTCTCACGCTCTTCCAAGTCAGGCTCCTCGGCACAGTCTGCAGAGTGTGACGGGCTCCTGTCTGTCTGGTCCTGTGGCTGGCTGCTCTAGGTGTCTGTATGGGACTGTGGGAAGTGCAGGATTTGCAAAACCCTGCATACATACAGCTCAGCGGTAGGAGCTTCCAGGATATGAGACACTAATTGCAAAGATTATTTTTAAACTCTCAATAAGCAGGAGGTATTTTGGTTTCTGATACACAGCTAATTTGTTTCTATTTTTCTATTTCAAGTCTGGGGGAAGGGAGCTGACTATAAACCAGGCATTATTTTACTTTACAGAGGAAAAAGAAGACATATAACAGCTGTTTCATTGTTGAAGCTTTTTCAGACCTGCCTGAAAAAAATCACTTCTGAAAGAAAAGAAAATTGTCCTTGCCCTTCTTAACTGAAACTAATTTGGATGATCACATAACTCTCCTACCTATGAACACCAAAAACACTTAAGACTAAAAATTTCAGTAGCCATATCACTGGATGCAGAGGAATCAGCCACCAAAACACAATAAACGCTCATATTCCGACCCACCTGCGGCATTCCAAGAGTCAATTTCAAACCTACAATGTTATGGCTCCTAATTATCAACAACCAACACTAAAGAACACTTTTTAGTTTTTTTCTCAAAAAATAAGTTACAATTTAAAATTTTTATCCTGTAATCATAGCATCCTTTCAGGATAAGGCAGGAATATCACAAGTTTGAGCCCAGGCTCACCAACTTCATGACTCAGAAAAACTTGTCTCAAAAATGTAAAAACAAACAAACAAACAAAAAAGGCAGGGGATGTGGTGTAACAGAAAATGCAGGCCCCCTAGCCAGTATCCTCCATTTTAGTTGCCCTGGTAATAGTTGCTCTTCCAGATCCGGTTGCTCCTGTCTCTTAGGAACAGCTGGCCACTGTGATGCATGTTGTACAAACCAATCCCCAATTGACAAGCCATTCTGCCTCTGTACTTCCTGCTTGCTTATCCCATATAAGCCCTAGACCACCAGAGATCAGGGCCTGATATGCTGGGGATGATCCCGATCAGTGTCCATTGACGTAAATAAATCTGCCTCCAAATCCTGAGTGTCATTTCAGTGTTTCCACTTGGCAGTGCATCTGGTGCACTCGCCGCGATGACTGACCATGCTGACTTCTTTGGTCACTGGTCGTGGCCTTCTTGGACAGAGCGAGGAGCTCTCCAGGTCCAGCCAGAAAGGTGCATCCTCCAATTTCTCAAGTCCCCTTGCAGGTCTCGTGCATGATTCCTGGCTCTCTGCTCGAGACGCTCCCATCGGTCCCCTGAGGGAAGAGGACATAAAGTCTATCTGTCTGCCTACCTGATTTGGTAAGACCCACAGGGCAACTCACTAGTCTGTCAGTCCTGCTCAGGTCAAGCAGAAGTGCTTGTTCAGCTCTTGTTAGTTAAGACCACCCTCAAGGGAAGCGGGTTGGAAGATCTTAACCTCTGAGTGCCTGCTGGATAAATGTGAGAGTTAGTGGAACAGACAGCATAAGCAGTGGGCTGCTCCACCTGTGCACCAAAACTGTGAAGCAATGGTCTCGGTGGCTGACCGGGCCCTCGGCTGCAGCTCCGCGGTGATCAACATGTGGCATAAGAGAGGCCTCACACCCTCCTTAGCTAAGTCGTGCCTAAGTCCTCACCAGGGGTGGGGCCAGGCAGGCAGCTGAATGCCGTCTCTGAGGGACACCCACTGTTTGTGTTTTTCCATTGTTCAGGGGTACACAGCATACACCATAGGGAGGTAGAATGAAAACTGGTTAAAACCCACAGTCCCTGATTGCAGGAAAAGTCTTTTATAGAGTTAAGTATGAAACCAAACTACTTCTCGCATCTCAAACTAAAAAACAAAGGAAGCAGCCCATTTTCGGGCACCCTTGTTGGCTGCTGCAGTTGCTGCCAACAACTATAGCTTCACCCCTCCCTGCTAGTCTACTTCCAGCCAACTGAACTGCTTCCAGCTGTCCACTGCCTGCGTCGACCACAGAGACTCCCCCAGAGACATGCCTATCCTGGTCATACTCTGAGTTCCACATTTTGACTGAGGAAAACTTCAACTATCAGCCCTGATGAATAAGGTGCATGGTCTTTCCAAAGGTCACTTCACCTAAAAATATCTCAGTCAAGTGCTTCTGAAAGACATCAAAGAAGGAGACTAAAAACCCATCAACTACTGTTACCCAGAAGCCTGATACTAAAAGCATCTGAGAGGCTGGGGATATAGCTCAGTGGAATAAGCGCTTGCCTAGCAAGCGCAGAGTCCTGAGTTCGATCCCCAGTACCACAAAATAAATAAATAAATAAAAATAAATAAAAAATAAAATAAAAAATAAAAGCATCTGAGGGCTGTGAGATAATCCAGTCTGATAGCAAACCACAGCCTCTGGCTGCATACTATAAGGAGTATGGACACTAAAAAACAAATAAATAAAAAGATAAGAACTCTCAAACTTTCCCTTTGTCAAGAGGTCCAACTGGGAAAATCCTAAGACAAAAGGCCAGCGCATTTGGACTCAATTGCCATAAGGGGGTTAAAAATGCTCCCACCTTGGCTCTGTACCTGTGTCCTGCACAACAAAAAAGCTATTCTGGGCGTCAAAACAAACCCATGAGGCCATCTGAGAAGTTCAAGCCAGACTGAGCTCAAGCCAGAAAAGCTTTATCCTGTTCTGCCCGAAGACTCCAAGTCCAACCTGTCTCCTCCTTGCATTCATCAACCCCAAGCTGCTCAGCCAGCTGAGATGCCACCACTGCCACTTCTGCCTCCTGCAGCACAGCCTCCTGCCCTCCCAATAATTCTCCTGGACTCCACTGCCAGAAGGGGTTAAGAACTCTCCCACCTTGGCTCCACACCTGTATATCTACCTGCCAACAGAGGTCCGCAACTCCTTTTAGCTATGTTTAACACTGAAGAACATCACTGCATTTTAGATGAGCCCAAGCCTGGTTAAAGTCAAAAGTCCTCACCACTGTGGTTGATCCTGAGAGTTGGGTGAACACAGTTCTCCGAGTGCAACCAAATTGGGACTGCACTGTGACAGAGGGCCATGAAGCCTTAGATCAGTCCTGCACTGCTCTCCTGACAGACCTCAAAAAGGAGGCAAGAAGCCAGCAGAGACGTCTAAAGTTACTGAAGTCACCAACTAGAGCCCCACTGGAAAGAAACTCTGTCCAAGCAGATCCTGAGAGATTGATGGACACTTCACCAAACATAAATTCCTGTACACGCTGGAGTGCCCTCTCCTGAGAAGTAACCAGCTTCCCTCACACTCCCCCCACTGTCCCAGACTTGATATTGACTCTTAACTGTACCCCAGGAGGAAGAGTAACACCTACATCAGCCTGAAATGCCTGATAACAATAACCCTGAAGTTTTCAGACTTGTTTTCAGAAGTATGGACATAGGACTTACCTCTGGGGCTTGCTATTGGTCAGTCCCCTTTGGTGACTGAGATCTGTCTGAAGTCAACCCCCACCTGCATCAAACAATACGTCTCTCCTGCCTGTAAAGCTAGTTCAGGATCTCCAAGCTGCCAATGCTGCTGCAGCTGCCCTCCATATAAATTGCCTCAGTCTTCTGCCACTCACAGCCTGCTGGTACCCCTGCCTCAACCTAAAAAATGCCTTCACCTGCCTTCAATCAGCTCCTATCAACCAGCCCTTTCCCACCTCTAGAGGGAAAGACTCCACTTGTGAACTACCTGGACTCAGTCTCTCAAGTTCAAAAACTTGTTTCCTCTTCACTGAATTTCTGATTTTTCCAAGCCGCCTACTGGAAAAATACAAAGGGTCTGCTACAATATATGGCAGAAATTGGTTCCATGCTCTAACACCCACAGCCCTTCTAATCAACAATGCCAACAAGCTCACCATAGGCCGAGACGTCGCTGGGATAAACTGTTGAAAAAGTTTGATAGGTTAGATATGCCGTGGTCACCCTGGACAAAACTATTTTGGCCAAAACTCTCCTGCAGGGATCATCTTTGCAGCAAACTGCTGTTTGGAAACCTGCCAGCAACATAAACTGATCTAGGGCCCTAAGCCCCTTCCAGGGATCCAACTGACTATCAACCCTAGCCAGAAAAGCTTTATCTGGTATTTAAGGAAGTTCAGAGCCAGACTTTCCCCCACCATTTGTTCTGCAAACACAAGCCACAGGGCTGGGGCCAGAAGCCCTGCAGCCAGCCCACGCTTCAGTGTTTGTGTCACTGGCTCTGACTTTATGCATTGTAGTGAACTCTCCTCATTTAAAGAAATATAGATTACACAAAAATAAAACATATCTGTAGAGAAACTTGTAACCAGTTAAAAGACCAGCACACACATATAACCCAAGTACATATTAACTACCTCTACAAGTTTCGGAAATTCAGCCTTAGATCTGCTGAAACATTTACCAGGACAGTTCCTCTGAGGCGCACTCTGAAGAGACAACATATGCACAACTGAAGCCTGAGGACAGCATTCATAGGATTGATCCACATGTATTCTCCTTGATTTTTGTGTTTTTGTTGGCTACTTACTCCAGTCTTTGCTTCACTGACCCCCTTCTAGCTGTGGTTTTTATTAATTGACCTGGATTCTGCTTACCCAAGTCCTTGCTTCCCAGGCCCTGTTACCTGTGCTTTTTGCCTTAAACACTACAGATGGTTGCCCCAAGAGACTAGAACAAACACTTTGACCAAGGTTTGGTGAGCACCCAAGGCACACTGGACACTCTCCTAGATCAGATTAAATCCCTCAAAGCCTGGTCAGAGTAATGATACAGAACATACAGGCCTAAGTTATGTCTCTTCCTAAAAAGCAACTTAGGGAAAAACTTCGTAATCAGACAATCTTGGAGAGCTTGGCTACAGGCCATCCTGGGATCACTGACAACCGTAATGTTACTGCTTCTAGTTGGGCCTTATCTCAGATCACACATAATATGCCCAGCAAAGATTTGCCAGTGAAACTAAAAGGGGTGAGTATAGCAGAAAATGCCTGCCCTAGCCAATATTCTTCAGTTTGTTAATTGCCCAGGTAACAGTTCCTGTTCCAGATCTGCTTGCTCCTGTCTCTTAGAAACAGCTGGTCACTGTGGTGCACACTGTACAAACCAATCCCCAATTGACAAGCCATTGTGCCTCTGTACTTCCTGCTTGCTTATCCCATGTAAGCCCTAGTCCCCCAGAGATCAGGGCCTGATATTCTAGGGTCACTACTCCTCAACATAAATAAATCTGCCTCCATATCCTGGGTGTCATTTTGGTGTTTCTGCTTGCTGTTACCTTTACTCAGTGGCAATTGCAAAGGCCCTGGGTTTAACTCATAGTAGTGAAAAACTAGTCACACAGAGGCCATCAGTTTATGGGTAATTCACTAATAATATGAATCCAAATAAAGGCACATACCAACCAGGAAAATGTTAGAAGAGATGAACAATCATTTTTAATTATTCATTCTATAAAGCATTTCCTTTCAGAGTTGTGCTGGGAAACAGCAGTGAGCACAATTTAATACTGGTCTTTGCCATTTTATTCACAGTGAAGGTGGTGATGAATAACACAAAATACTATTCAGGTAAAACGGAAATTCTGAGCCACTGATGCTAGTCACAGACACACAGAGGAAGCTGGAGGCAGCAGTTACTCTCTGCAGAGCAATGCTTTGCCTGGTTTGATGCTCTCTGCTCAACCCACAAATCAGCAGAAACTTCATTTAGACTCAGAGAGTTGGCAACATGAAGGCTTGGGAAGAACATGGACCTGAGTTCCAATAGATCTTTGCTCTTCCCCATGTAACCTTGCTCAGGCTTGGATCCTTTTTAACGTCTGAGGCTGCCTTTCTTCACCTGCAAAGTGGAGAGCCTGGCGGCATCACAGAGCATGAAACTCCATGCAGGTTACCGAGCACACAGTAGGCGTGTGATACAGCACATCTTCCTATTCCTTTCCATGTCAGCTACTGCTCCACCTCAACTTTGACTAAACAAAGCCAACTTTTCTAACCTGCACATTGACTCCTAGTTATGAGTGCAGGTGTGGCGAGGATAATACGGGAAATGCAGCTAGCCACATCTCATCGAACACAGGGGGTAAGATCCAACTAGACAAGATCCTTTGGAAGATGAATCATTTGGATGGTACCAGAAGGTTCTTAGGATTCAGCACATTACAGCCTCTGTGTCAACCATGTAGGCTTGAAAAGATCAGCCTGGCACAGCCCTCCTGCCCAACTCTGAGTCTGCTAGGAAATCAAGGTGGAGGAGATGTGGCCCTGAAGTCTGCCCTTACGCATTACCTGGGGACTGATTCAAATCAACACACCTTCTGACTGACAAAAGCAGATGGAACTAACACCCCAGCTCACAGGAAATGCAGTGGCTAGGTTTCTAGCTACAGTGCTTTCATTTCTCATGGAAATGTTTTTCACATGAGGATGAGGAACATTAAAGTGGCTAAATAAACCCATAAGTGAAACAGGGTATTAATTCCTTTTTCTGGCACCCTGGAGACAGAGGTAACTGGCATTTAATAAATACCCAGTTGCTCCTGGCCAGCATGTTAAGGACTCTAACATTCTCTTAATGTGCATTTTTCATAAATTGCCCTTGCTCTGAATTTTAGGCACAAATACAGAAAATGATGCCACATAATAAATAACTTGGCATCCATAACTTCCTTCTTGAACCATCTCTTCACCCTTGGGAGTGCCACACAGACAGCACCAGCAGGGCTATGCAGTAATCTGGCCATCAGGGGCAGATGTGATCATGCCTAAGGGAGGGGACAGGCAGGCTGCCTTCCCACTTACACTCTGGTAGATCTGTGTCTACAGAGCTCTGTGGATAATACTCTACGTCTACCTGCATGCGTAGTAAAGAATTAGTTAAACTTTCCACAAAGAGCAGTGTTTTCCCCAGCTTCCCAGAGTAAACCTCTATGGAATACCATGTTTGACAGCAGAGTCTCTGATCATGCTAGAGACTTTAACAATGAACTTTAGAGTGAGGACCTGGGTCACATACCAGCTCAGCCAGCTGAGGCGCAGCCAACCATGTCCATGCGATAGAGCTACAAGAAAAGCATGCTGGACACAGAGGTCTTGGTGAACATCTCTGCCAATTCCCCATGCATTACTGTCACACACTGTTGCTGGTAATGTTTCCAGACTCTGCAGGAAGACTGCAATCAGAATCTCCATGGTGGAATGTTTCTGGATTCTGATCTGTGTATCTTTTCCCTTGGCTGTTTTTAATCTACATCCTTTCTCTTGTAATAAACTGTGAGGACAGCAGCTTTCAGGACTTTCCTCTTAGTGGTTCTCAGTGCATTACTGAAATTAGGGGGCATCTTTGGGACTCACTGCTTGGGAGAGAAGGGAAGTGCATGGCCTCAAGAAAAATACACTATGGCACTCCTTCTTCCTATTGGATCTTGGGCACTCTTCCGGAATCTAGGGGCAGGCGATTATTAAAAGTCAAATGTGCCCATCTAGCGTAGGATGTTGATAATGGAGAAGGCTATGCAAGGGAGGGACAAGGGTGTTAGAAAGGCACTTTCCTCAGTACTCAGTACTTTCCTCTCAAGTTTGCTGTGAATATAAACTTCCCTGAGAAAAGTTTCAGTACAAATGAACAAACAAAACAGCAACTGTGAAGTTTCCTGTGGTTTTAGGAGAGAGGGAAAGTACTGAGAGAACACAGCGCTGCATGGCCTTGATAAATGCTAGTCAAGGTAGTTCGTAGCCACAAGGGCTGGGGTGTGGAATATGCAGCTTTCATCGCAGGAACACTCACTGTGCAAGGGATACTCTCTGCTCTCTGAGGAAGGCACTTCCAATCCTATTATTAAAATGACAACACTGGGAGAGAAAAGTAAACTTAATATCATCAATCAAATACAATAGACATATGGGTTTAATTTCAAAACTGCCCAAAGCCAGGATGCCTGATTTTCTGACTGAGGGGTTACTGTGGTCCAACCTCACAGGCCATCCTTCTTATGACAGAGCGCCCTCATGCCTGATAGTCCTTCTACCACACTAGCTACTGCTTCCAAGGTCAGGGATTGAACTGGGTTGTACGCTTCCGGTTTGCAAACATGAAAATTGCTATTTCTCAGAGCATCTGGCTCTCCATGTAGCGACAATACTAGTAGAAAAATAATATATTCACAAAGCATGCCAGCTCTAGCCTTTTGTTTCACAACTGATCACACTGAAAGGTTATACAGAAAGGATATGAGTGTTCCTGTAAGCAGTGGAGTCAGGGGCACTGTGGACAATGACGGCTGCTTCTTGTAACCAGAGCGGCCATTCTTGGACATTCTCTGAGCAGACAGTCAGCCTAGGCCTCATGCTTAACAATCTCTTTGGTTAGTGTTAGGAGTTCAGTTGAGTGTGTCATCCAAGGATGAGCTTAAGTTTCAAGCCCTACTACCTCTAAATGTGGCTTCTTTTGGAAACAGGATTTCTAGAAAGCTGATGGAGTTAAAAAGGTATTGGGGTGGACACAATCCAATATAATTGGTTTTCTTATAAAAGGTAAAATAAAGAGAGAGAAAGAAAGGGGCAGGGAAGGAAGGAGGGAGAAAAGATGATATGAGACAACTCAGGGAAAATGTCATGTGTAGACAGAGGAGGAAATTGGATCATGCTACCCCAAACCAAGGAATGTATGGGGCTATCAGAGGCCAGAGGCAGCAAGGAAGTGCCCGCCGGTTGCAGAGGATGCATGGTACTGCTCGCACCTTGATCATGTGCTCCTGGTCTCCAGAACTCTGAGACCATAAACTTTCATTGTTCTTTGCCACCTACTTTGTGGTCCTTTGTTACATCAGCTTTGGAAAAGTAATGCAGCAGAGATGAGGTTGGGTTTGGGAACGCTGACAACAGAGAGAGGCTGGGACATTCTTAGGTAATAGCCCATGTTTCACATTCACCCTCCCAAACTGCAGTTATTTCCCAAGCATAACTCTAAATTCACAAGGATGAACATTGAGGTCATAGGCGGTGCATGGTCACTATAATCTTCATGCATGGAAGAGAACACACTTATCCATAAAATATTTGTTTTCTTTTGGGATGTATGTTAGCTTGTGAACATAATCCCATGGCTTTAGCTGAGTATGTTCTTCTTTGTTAATGAACAAATGTAAATTCATACGCACAGCCTCCTTTAAGTCAAACTACAGAGAACCAAAAACACACATCTCAAGGTACAAAATGCCCCATCCTCTCCTGTACAAAGGCTTGGCCTGTAAGGTCACATAAGCTTTCCAGAACAATTTAACATAAACATCCAAACAAAATAGTGCCTTTTCTTTTCCTTTATTGATAACAATGTCATTGGCATTGGTTTCCTCGGGTTGCCAGTCACAGTGCCCCAATGTCAAAGGTTCAGTATGCTTTAAGAAATCATCATAGCAGAGCAGGGCTGGCTCCTCCTGGGAAGTCACCTCTGGAAGGCAGAATCTGCCTAGCTTCTCTCAGCTTCAGGTCCTGTACAGGACTCTGGTCTCTAGTGTTCCCTGACCTGTGGATGCCTTTATTTGACCTGTGCCTTCTTCACATGATGTGTCCCTGCGTGCATGATTACATTCAGACATCCCCTTATTTTAAGAACAGCAGTCATGCTGGGTAAGAGGCTCTCCCCACTCAAGTACAGCTTCCCTGTAAGTAATTCATGTGCAATAGCCCTTTTCACCCCTACTGTGGGGTACGGCAGGCCTGGGAATCAGCATGTACATCTGGAAGCTGAGAGGGACCCAACGCAAACCACCACACTGCTTCCTACTGCACAACCAGGTAAAAGGCTGTACCTAATTTTATTCAAATAAAACTTTTAAAATACGAATATGTGTTCCATGAAACGCTAATGATGCAATTCCCAGAATGCTTTCATGGGCAGCATCACAGTTCAGAATGTGGAAAAGAGACACGACGAACAGCACTGCTAAAAGCTGCATTGAGAGTCTTACTACCTTTGTTGTTCTTGTTCATGCGGTAGACTAATCGATACTAGACTAGAGCACAGAGAAGATAACAATGTAGAAGCATGAAGAGGAGGCAGAGGAGGAGGAAGAGGAACTAGTACAAATGAAGTTATCTGAATCAACATAAGGTCCAATCAGACTGGCCTACGAAGCAGTTATCCCATGACTAGCAGGGAGGATCAGGAGGAGATAGATCCCAAGAAGGGGTGTGTGGGATACAAAAGGCTTCTCAGTACAGGTGCAGAACACGGAGGGGTGAAGAAGAGAGCGCCCCCTGGTGGGTGTGACTTCAGCCCAGGAGCAGGTAACTGAGGTCCTCCCAGGGGTCACTGTTGGTACTGGCAGTGGTAAGCCAGGATTCGAAAGCATGAAGGCAGACGCCATAGGATCAGGTCGTGCAGATGAGAGTTTCCAGCTTCAGGTCACAGAATTATGGTAAATAGACTTTTCCAGTTTTTGAAAACTTGCCAAGGTGCTCTAATGGAATGAGTTACTTACATGTGCAACCCAGCTAAAGATGTACACAAATTTAATTCACCATATTATTCAAATTGATTCCCTCTGACTCCCTAAGTGCTATCTCTGTTTTTCAGTCTACGCAAGTTCAGCATGAAATTGTAACTTTTGACTCCTGCCCCGGGAGATGAGGCATATTAATGCCTTCTGTTTCCGCTCCTGACCCCTACAAGACAGACCAACCATTGAGCTTTACCAGCACACTTCTCACCATTATTTTCAGGATCAACAGTGTCCATACAGTACTCTCCTTCCATTTATTCTCAAATTTTCAGTTAGCAGTTTTTATTCATCACTTTTCCCATAAGTTAAATTATTCTTTCATTTATTCTCTCTCTTATTAACACATACTACAAGTGGAAATTAATGGACTTCATCATGGTATTTCTAGGTATGCCTATATCACACATTCATGATGTCAAACCACCCTTTGGCCTTGCCCATCCCCCTACCTAGTCCGCGGTAATCTCCGACTTTCAGGCCTCTTTCCATCTGTAAGGAAGAAGGTGCACTGTTTGTCTTTTGTGTCTGGTATACCTCTCTCCACATGGCATCTTTAGTCCTATCCACTTTGCAGCAAATGGCAGAATTTCATTCTTCATTATTCCTAATAAATAAATACCATAAGCTATCCAAGCATAAGCACTTATACTGCTGTGGCATCTTTGCCATTGTGAGCAGTGCCTCTGTAAACACTGGGGTGCATAATCCCTTTTGTAGGGTGGCTTCATGTCTGCAGTGTGTACCCAGGACTGGGACACGTGGAAAGGATGCTAGTTCTGTTCCTAGGTTGAGGCAGCCCCATTCTGTGTGCAGAGCGAGGGAACTAATTTGCATGCCCACCAAAGTAGGTAAGGGCTTCTTTTCCTTCACAGCCTTGACCTCATTTGCTACTTTTATGTATTAGCAGCCATTCTGATCGGGGTAAAATGGTGTCTTATTTTGGTTTTCATTAGCATTTCCTTATGACTACTGCTATTGAGCTGTTTATCAAGTATTCATTGGTAATTTGTTTTTCTTTCTTCTGAGAAGCAACAATGCAGACCATCTATCCATTTCAAATTGGGCTGCTTGTGCTTCTGTTATTAAGTTTTCTGAGTTCGTTATATGCTCCGGATCTCACCCTTCTAGCAGGGAAATGGCCAGCATTTCTCCCCTTCTTCAGTCCACGGTTTCTCTCCTCTGCTGTGCAAAACTTCCTACTTTGATGTATTCTCATTTGTCAACTTTAACGTTTGTTACCCTAGTTTTAGAATCTCATCCAGAAAATCGTTGCCTATGACCAAACCTGAAGGATTTCTCACGTTTCCCTTTAGTAGTTGCAGGGTCTTACATTAAGGTCTGTAACCCACTTGTAATTATTTTTCCTTACAGGTGAGAGTAAGGTCAGTTTGCGCTCTTCTGCACAGAGCCTGTTGCCCAAGCGCCAGTTTCTCAGGAAACTGCGTCTTTTTTCTCTCGCTCCAGTGTCCGCTTCGGTCTCACTGGCGTCCCTCCAAGAGCTACTTGGTTACAGAGGTGCAGGTTAACTTGAGGGGTCTTACTTTGTTCCACTGGTCTGGGTGTCTGTTTTCATGCCAATACCGTGCTGCTCTTCTTACTATGCTCTGTACGCTGGCCTCAAATTTGCTATTGTGATTCTTCCAGATTCGCTCTTTTTGGTTAGGATTGCTTTAACTATGCTAGGTCTCTGTGCATCTGTAGAAAATGCAGGATTACTTTTTCTGTCCCTGGGGAAAATATCAGTGGTATTTTAAGGGGGGGTTGCATTGAATCTGTAGATCATTTTGGGTAGTACGGTCATATTCACAATACTAATTCTTCTAATTTATGAACAAGACACAGCTTTCTACCTTATACTTTTTTACAATTGATTGACTGACTCACTTGATTGATTTTTTGAGACAAGGTCTTGCTACATAGTCCAGGATGGCCTTAAACTCACTATCAGCCCAGGGTGGCCTCCATCTCAGGGCAGTCCTCCTGCCTCAGCCTCTCAAATGCTGGGATTACAGTCATGGGCCACCACACCTGGCTCCCTTTCCACATTTCAGTGTCTTCTTCACTTTTATCGGTGATGTAACCTTCACCGCAGACATCTGTCACTTAGTTTTTATCACAGTTATGTCTGTCCAGTATGAATGTAACTGCTTTCGTGATTTCTTTCATTGTTGGTATATCTAAGCTGCTGATGTTTGAAGTGTCTTTTATAGCCTTGTGACTTGACTGATTTTATTAGTTGCAATAGTTTTTTGGTAGAGTTCTAGGTATTTTTATATATAGAATCGTATCTGTAACGAGAGGTAACTTACCTTCTTCTTTTCCAACTTGTTTGCAGTTATTTCCTTTCCTTGTCTAAATCCTCTGGCTAAAATGTCTAGCACTCCGCCGAACAGGAGCAGTGCGAACAACTCTTGCGCTGCTCCTGATCTTAGGGGAAATGCTGTCGGCGCTCCTCACTCGTTATGCTGTTGACACTTCAGGGATGGTACGTTTGGCATTTGTAGCTTCAGCAACTTGAAGTGCAATCTTTGTGAACCTGATTTGTTTGGGGCTCTTGTCATGAATGGGATACTGAATTTTATCCAATGCCTTTTCTGTCTGTTGACTGTATTTTATCTTGATTCTGTTTATGTGCTGTGTTATGTTCACTGATTAATGCATGCTGAACCATCTTTGCCTCTCCAGAAAAAAAACTGATGCCCTGCTGAGTTTTCTTTGCTAGTATTTTGCTGAATATTCCTGCATCTGAGTTTACCAAGAATATTTATCCATAGCTTTTTTTCAGCATCACTGTATAATGAATTGGGAAGTGTTTCCCTCCCTTTTGATTTTACAGAACAGTCTGAGAAGCACTGTTGCTGTTCTTCTCTAAACATCTGGTGAAACAGCATGTCTGGGCTCGGCTTTTTGATTGGGGAGAATTTTTTATTAATTCAACCTTGTTGGTTGTTGCTTATACATTCAGGTTATATAATCTTCTTGGCTCAATTTTGGTGGGTTTTACGTGTATAAACTTTGTCCAGGTTTTCTAAATTTTTAATTTATGAGAATATAGTTTACAAAGTAATACCTAATGGTTTTAAAAGTTCCTATGGTATCAGTCATACTTTGTACTTTATCACCTCTAATTTTGTGTCTCCGCTCCCCACCCATTTGGGTTTGTCTCACCAAAGGTTTACAGATTTTATCTTTTGAAATAACAAACTCATTGCTTTACTGATCCTTTGTGTACGTCTTTTTTGTAACTTTTATCAGTCCGTGTTTGCAGTGCATGCTGACCACACTCACGGAGGAGGGTTGTATGAATACTACCACATTTCAGTCCCTTCTCCCCTCCTCCCAGCCTCCTCTTACTTTTCCAGCACCAGATCCACTTATTTATAAGACCCTATAAATTCAGTCATCATTTGTACAGACTGAAAACCAGGGCTGGGGATATAGCTCAGTGGAATAAGCGCCTGCCTAGCAAGCGCAGGGTCCTGAGTTCGATCCCCAGTACCGCAAAAAAAAAAAAAAAAAAAAATAGAAGAAAAAAAAAAAGAAAACCAGACTAATATGCTAAAAGAACATATAAAACATTTTTGTTTTAGACATGATCCCATTTATTCATACTCTGATATTATTTCCATCTACTAATTTTGGGTAGGTTTTGTTCTTGACTTTTACCTGGTTTTGGATTTAGGGGTTCTTTGCTATATGCCTCCCTGATCATACTGCTTTTGCTGTGTCTTGTTTTGTTATGTTGTATTTCCATTTTAATTTGCCTCAGGGAATTTCTAAATTTCCAATTCTGACTTTCTCAGAGGCCTACAGTTTATTAAAAAATCTATTGTTTAGTCTCCATATATTTCTGTAATTTCTAAAGTTTACTTGCTTTGTAGTTCTAACTTCACTCTACTATAATCATGAACTCTTTATTTCCTATATTTCTGATCAGTAACTTGTAGTGAACTTCTCTTTGCTGAGTTTCTTATTCATATCCTGCAGTATCTTACTGGTTTCAACTTAACTGTTTACATGTATTCCCTTGGCTCTTATTGAGCTTTAAAAAAAAACAGCTTTTTGATGTGTTTATCCATCATTTTACCTACGTCAGTGTCTTTTGAATCTGTTACTAAAGAGTTAGGGACTTTGGGAGGCACTGTCATGTTACCAGGTTTTTTCATATTTCTTTCATTCATATGCTGAATTACACACATAGTTCAATGGATAGCCCAACCACTTTTATGGGATGGCTTCTTGGTGAGCTACTTTCTCCAGAAGGCATGTCTTGTGGAGAACACTGTGCTGTGCAATGTTGAACTCACTTCTACCGAGGTCTACAATCTTCTGGTGTTTCAGCTGTGATATGGGATTTGGAGCACTACGTACTGTATCAGAATCACAGAGACCTGCTGTCTCTGGGTTATTCAAGAGATACTAACATTGGAGACAAGTGCGGTGTAGAGTAGGATGTGTGGGGAGCACCCGTGCAGTTCCTTCTATAATAGAAGTAATGGACCTTACTGGGTAGTGGGGTTTTCCCCAGGTCCTGCTGATATTGGTTGTGTTGCTGGAAAAAGTTTCTGCTTCTGGTGGCTCCAATCATGGTGAGGGACCTAAGTAAAGCACTTAAATATCGACGTCAATCCGAGCGCTTCCAAAGGAAAGGCCAGGAAAGGAACCATGGCGCCTCTCCTCCATGGCACTCATTCCTGGCATTTTCAACAGTGTGGAGTGAGATAAGGTGTGAGGGTGACTAATGTAGGGCACATACAAGGTACAGTGGCAGCAAACACTGCTTTTTTCTGCTACCACTGTGGCCATGTCTGGCCAAATGTCCAATTGTGCACACCTCATGAGGAAGATGCCCACAGGCTCCCCCAACCTCCTCCCACCACGTTTTCAGTTGTGGTGCCCGCTGGCAATGAGTGTGAGTGGGCACAGCTGGATCCCAGTACTGTTTCTCCACTTCCCTCAGCACTGCACTCTCAGGGGCTTTGCGCTGTGTCACTCCACAGAGCCATGTCCCATGCTCTTGAGAGCTACCACTGGCCCAGCACAGTGGGGTTATGCAGTGGCTTCTGACCCCTAATGCAGTCCACACATACACAACTGAGCCCTGCTCAAGACAGCTCAGAGCTAAGGAAACTTAGGGGTTGCGGAGCGATGATTTTGCAAAGCCAGACCCCTGTGCAGATTTGTGGCATCCTATCTATCCAAGTTTAAAGGTTGTAACCATTGTGAAACACATTCATAACAGCTTGCCTTGCCAGCATCTGTACTGGCGGAGGTTGCCGGGACTCTCTTCTTTACCGTTGCACAGAAGAAAGTCCTACTCCTTTCACTCCAGAACCAAGCCCCACAGGTGCTGGCATATTATCTCTACTGCAATTTTGCTGTCCCTGGTCTATGGATTTTATAATTTCCACTTTTCTCCTGCTGAACTCTAGGGTTTCCCTGTACCACCCACCTCCATAAGCAGCTGAAACACCCGGCTCTGCTTGTAGAGGACAGGTGAGCGCAGGGAGCCCAGGTCCAGCTACCTCGCCAGTGTAAATGTCAGTATTTTAGGGATGCAAAATTGACAGGGTTTGGTTTATGTTCACGTGCTCCATAGCACATACATTATTGTCTGTTTCCAGATGTGAACAATGACCACACCAGGGTGGCACTCAGGGTAGTCTAGAGGTCTCAGCTTTGCATGGAGGCTCTAAGAGATACTTGGTGGTCTCACAGGCCTGGGGGACAATATGCCTTGGTTTTCCCTAGTCTGGACCTTAGCCTAGGCTTCTTTTATTCTTTAATAAAAAGATACAGTGGTGCCACAATTCACAAACAATTTGTTTCGTGGTTTTGGAGAGGCTGACCATGCTGTGCTTCTTCAAGAAAGATGGCTACAGTTGTGTCTGTCACCCCATACAGAATTTACAAAGCAAAACAAAATTTTGTCGCTTTTGTTTAGGAAACAAATTGTTCACAAACAAAAATGTCTGTGAACTAGGCCCCACTGAATTATGATACATTTCTTAAATTTTTGCATATTACATGATTTTTAAATTCTCTTGGAGCTATATATGACTTCCTCAAGTTGTTTCAGTTCATCCTTGATGAATCAGAAATACACTGTCCCTCTGAATATTTCGGTCAATGGTACACTGCTGCCCTTTGTACATTATAGACCCTAGGTTGTCTTATCTGATACTTGCCCCTAGGCACTACATGGTAATCTCTTTTATTTTCCATTTGGGTTACTATTAAATCTCTTTCTCAGGTTAGGAGCTAAAATAGGCAGATGCCACAGCTATATCTGTGGAACAGAAATCATCACCACTGAACATGCAGGACTTAGGTGGGAGCTTTGCTTGCTCTCCTGGCCTAAAGCTCTCAGCACAGGAGCAGCCATTCAGCAGGGCTGCCCTGCACTGGGCTCTTCCCATTGCAGCCCCTCCATGGAGGACTGCACCATCAAGAGCAGCTGGACCCCTGACAGTTCCCACACCCTCAAGCACGTGAGCCTCCACAGCAGTGCAGGCCACAAATAAACATTAAACACAACAGAGTCAGAAGCAGCGCTTTAACTAAGCAGAAAGCAATGTGTTTGTGACAGAAGAGGGGATGCCCTGTTTTCTGGTTGGTGAAGCATTCAATCCTTTGTGGCTACAAGGCACACATCAGTGGAGGTTTGACCTGTGTTTTTCTCTTTCTCGGGGCAGTGTGCCTGCTTTGCTTCCTAGTTAGGTCATTTCTCTCTTCCTCTTAATCTGGGTGGGTTGTCCTCATCTCCAGCCCTTCTCACAGCCCTGCAGCAGGCTGCCTGATAGCAAGTGACAGGAGTAGGGTGGGAGGCGTAAGATTTCATCCTGTTCTGCATCTTCAGTGGCATTTTAGTGGAAATTGGAAGCTCTTACATCCCCAGGAGATGATTCCCAGAACTGCTGATGAACAGAAAGCTAGAGATTTTTAAGTACGCACTCACGGACCAACTTTAACAAGACTAATTCCACAATCACAGAAATAGGAGGCTAAAAAAATACATTCATAGATAAGGGAAAAGAGGTTTTTTTTTTGTTTTTTTTTTTAAAAAGGTCATTAAAGGAATAAAACACAAACTGGTCAATAGAAAACATTTCTTATTTAGAAGAGTTTCATTTTTTAAAAAACTGAGATGATGGATGTTATTATTTGTAGATTCTTGCATTATTAATCTTCAAAAAACTAATTATAAAACTGCTTTATTATTTATATTTTTATAATTATATCACAAACTGACTCACCACACATCAGTTATCTGGGCCCAGCTACTGCTAACCCTTCGTCTATCGGGAGGATTTGCCTGGATGAAAAGAGTACTACCAGTGGACTGAGGACTGATAAACGTGCTGATGCTGACTCGACAGGGTTGGGAAACTGGCGAGATCCTTCTCTTCATAACTTAACAGAAGATTTACTTTGCTTTAAGATACACCCAAAACACGCATAAGAACAAAAATAGGACTTCTGGGGGATAATATCACTAGTTAAAGACAGAAAACAGCTGCTTTTTCCACTTATTTATAAAGGAAGTAGATTATTTTGGAAACAATTCTATATTTGCTTGAAAGGTAAAGGGAGATTTGACCTAACGAGTCCCGCTGATTCGAAGGCCGAGGACTTACATGTTTTCGAGGGAGGGGCCACAGCTGTAGTAGATGATGTGCTAGCATGAGCATTCCTGCTTTATTCTTCCATTGCTATGTTCACAGTGGAGCACTGAAACCCAACCTCATTTCTGATAATACAGAAGAAACAGCACAAACATCTTAGCTGCCCTAGAAATTTCAAGCTAGTGTTGGCGTCTTTACTTTGTAAACCAATCTCAGGGCAATTCTAGCTTCTGAATTATTCATTTGTGCAAAGATAAATCTCCCTTTGCCATGCATAGATTTTGAAGTACAGGAATAACTCATGAAATTTTAGGCTTGAAAAGAGTTGGTGGGAAGGGGAGAGATGATGAAGCACTAAACTTTGATTAAATGGCTTCTGCAATGTGGTCTTCTCCTGGAGCAGAGTTAAAAGAAGAATGATTTAGTGCAGTGGTTAGTTTCTGTTCCCTCAGAAGCGGTTTTGTTTTCCTAGGGAAAAGCTAATGCAGGAACTGGATGCAGTAAAAATACCAAGGCCAAATTCTGTGGCTGAAGGAGGACGGACAGCCAAACATCTGGCCCACAGGCAGTCTGCTTACCTGTCCCCGCACACCCCAAGAATATGTCCTGTGCTGATCTGGGAGACATTTGCCCAAGTACCCGAGACCCTCAGAGCACACTGTGAAAAACCCAGATACGCCGGTAATAAAATGCAGGGTCCATTTCTCACAGTGTAGCCTTTGTAAGGCTCATTTTCTGCCCTCATTAACTTTGGCCAAATTTACAAAGTTTGTATAACTAAATACGATAATTTTAAAAATAAATAGTTTTAGTGCTTTATAGCCTTGCACAAGAGGGATTTTCAATTTAATTTTTATTTCAGCCCTACACTGTGATCAGAAACTCATACCTTCATGGTTTCCTTCACAGTATTTCTTCCAAAATGAATGCATGTGTGTGTAGAAATTAACATAAATTGCCTGGAATCATCAAACTCTCAATCAGAAATTCATATTTTAAATTAGAAACCCAATTACAAGATTATCTTACTAAACTCTGTTTCAATTTTACCTGTTATCAATTTAACATGATGGAGAAATGATTAATAAGCGCAGTTTTCGGTGGTGGAATTCAATGACATCAATGTGTAATGTCTCCCTATAGGCCATCTTCCTGTTTCACATTTTCTAATAGTCACAAGTAAAAATTATGAAATGGGGTGGTAAAATCTAGAAATAGAACTGTCTCTTGTGCATACTGTTAATAGGGTATGTAACAACATGGGTGGAAGTAATTTGGCATTGTATATCTTTTTCATCTTGGATTCCCTAAAGTAACATTTTAAACTTTTAAAGCTTCATTTTATTTTTACTATGCTTCTTGGAGAATACATAATAAGGTAAGAATTATATATCTATTGTAACTTCATAAACGGGAAGGTAAAAGCTCATATATCACAGACACACAAGGGAGAACTTCCGAGTTTCCTCCATCAATAAAATGAGATGCCTCACCAGAATCAAGATGTGATGTGATACAGTTTTGGTACCTTAGATTCTGATCTAATATTTTAAGCATTTTCCTGTTGGTCTTTCTATACCTATTCTTGATTTTTACAAAGTAATATAACTCTGTTTTTTAAAGTGTGCACATGGATATCTTGACCTGGATTACATATTTCAACATTCTTTGTAGATAAGCATGCCCCAAGGGCGGCAAGGAGGCTAAGCCACAGCGCTGAATTTCTTCCCACTCTTCTTAAAAAGACAGCTTATGAACAACCAGAGAGAAAATCATTATGGAACCACAGGTTCTGAATGCTATAAGAACAACTGGACCAGGCAGACTTACATAGGACACTCACAAAATAGCAAAACACACTATTTTGTCCAGCACACACATCTATATTCTTCAATATAGATGACGTGGTAAGCCACAGAACATGTCCTCACAATTTTAAGATGTTGAAACAATACTGAGTATACATTCCAACCAAACTAGAATAAAACTAGTCACTGGTAGCAAAAGAGAAATTGGAAAATTAACGAATATGTAGAAATTAACACTCTTCAACAAACATGAGACAAAGAAGGTGTCACAAAAGAAATTAGAAATCATCTTGTAACAAAAACAAACACACATTATATCAAAACCACTGGGATGTAGCCAAGACAGTAATAAAAGTTTATAGCAATAAATATTTCCATGCACCAACAGAAAGATCTCGAAGAACATAACTGTATATTTCAAGTAACTAGAAAGTGAACAAATTGTTCAAAGTCAACAGAGGGAAATAATAAAGAATACCGCAGAAATAAATGAAACAGAGAACAGAAAAACAGCAAACGATACACAAACAAAGAGGTAAGTTTTCCATAATAACAAAATTGACAAACCTTTGATTTGGAAAACAGGAGTCAAGTAACAAAATCAGATGTGAGATGAGACATCACAAATGATGTCATGGAAATAAAAGTCGTCACAGACTACAGTGAACAATTACATACCCACATATTAAACAGCCTAGAAGAGAGTGATATATTCTCAGAAATATGCAACTTAACAGGAATGCAATGAGATCAAATATCTAAACAGCACTATAGCTAGTAAGAATACTGTATCAATAATCAAAAAATCTACTAACAAAGAAAATTCCAGAACCAAATGGCCTCAATGCGAAATTTTACCAAACAGTTAAAGAACAATCAACGGCAGCACTTCTCAAGCCCTTCCAAAAATGTGGAAACACAGTCAGTTTCATCTTGTACATCGTGCATTATTCTCATATAGAAGCTAGACAAGATACTATAAGAAAATGGATTAATGTCCTAATGAATATGGATGCAAATATCCTACACAAAATTTTAACAGAGGATATTAAACAGGCCATAAAAAAGTTTATGAACTATGGCCATGTAGGATGAATCTCCAGGAAAAAGAGAATGGTTCGACACATGAAAATCAATCTACCACATTAAAAACATGAAAAATAAAACTTCCGCCATCATCTCAACTGATGCCCAAAAAAATTTGGCAAAATTTAATGCCCATGAATGATTTAAGACTAATTCATCAAACTAGGAAGAAAGGAAATTACATCAACATAGAAAGGTCATCATATATGACCCGTACGAGCCCCTAGCTGACACTGTCATCAACACTCAATATCTGCAAGTTTTCTGTGAGACGAGGAATAAGGAAAGGTTGCCCATTCTTCCTACTTTTAGTCAAGCTGGTACCAGAAGTCCTGGCCTTAGCAACTGGGCAAGAAAAATAACTAAAACATCTCCAAAATGTAAGGAGTACCTAAAACTATCTCTGTTCACAGATGGCATGATCTTTGATGTACACATCTGAAGATTTCACAAACACAAAAACTGACAGAACTAATAAATGCATTCAGCAAAGTTACAGGACACCAAATCAACCTACACAAAATATTGTGTTTCTATATATTGTCAAAGAACAATCTCAAAAAAAAATTTAAAAAGACAATTCTATTCATAATTTCCTCCAAAAGAATAGAATGCTTAGGAATAAACTTAACCAAGCTGGCAAAAGACTTAAACACTGCAAACTATAGAACACTGCTGAAGGAGGTATGAGCAATAGATGAGGGGGAGTAGTTGTTCAAGGGTACAGAAGTTCAGTTTTGCAAAATGAAAAAGTTTTAGATATTTGTTGAGCAATGAACATATAGTTAACACTACTGTACACCTAAAAGTACTTAAGATGGCAAGTTCTCTGTAACATTATTTTTACCATAATAACTTCAGAAAGACACTTTGCCTGAATACTTTTACCACCATCCCCTCTGGATCCACCTCTGTGCTCTGGAGAGCAAGTACAGGGACTAAAGCACAAGTCATCGCTTTAGATCATGAAGACCGAGGAGAGACTCTGACCACAGCAGGATAGTGAGGTAGGAAGAGCTTGCGTCCTCCACTCCCCTATCCAGCAGAAATGAAGTGACAACCCTAGGGAGCTTGGTAAAGCAAATCACAACTGGCCCAGGTCTGTCACATCGTCCTCATGGTAAGTCAGCCCTGCCTCCCTCCCCACTGCTTCTGTGCAGCATGCACTGCATCGCCCTTGCTTACATGGTCCCCTGAGCAAGGCTATTCCTGCTCTTCCTGCCCAGGTTCATGCCTCCCTCCAAGTTAGCTTTCACAGAGTTGTCAGAACACATTTGTAAAGCACAAAACTGATCAGAAGTAGTAAGCTCTAGGAGCCCCTTCAAAATCTAACTCCAGGAGACCTCTGTGGACCCACCTTAATCCACTTTCTTTTATGCAACTGTTCTACTTAAAGCTCGAGTCTCAGTTCTGCCCACTGTGTATTGAAGAATGCATAACCTTTCCTAATTCACAAGTTGACTGAGTAAAATTTTCTATTCTAATTCTCTTTCCAGTCAATGCTAAGCACATCTTTCCACATCTGTTAACATCAGCCCTTCCCCAGATCCCAAGAAATATTTACTTTCTCTTCTGTTCTTTCTCCCTCCCTCCCTCCCATCCTATAACACAAGGGGGTACTACTGATCTCCTTCTGTCAGTATCTGCCCACTTTATCCATGAAAAGGCAGGCACTAACTAAACTGTAACACTCCACAACTGTGAAAATAAAAAACAAAAATATGACAGTATTGTGAACCAGTTGCTGTCCTCAGAGAGCTGGACATTTTAATGGGAGTACTACAAACACACACATACACACACACACACACACAAATATTCAGGTACTCAAGATAGCTATGAAAGAAGGCTGATAAATTCAGCATTACAGAGTGACTTTAGAGAAAGGCAAGGGAGTTTCTTTTAAACAGCTGGGCCAAAAAGGCTCCTCACAGGAGGTGGCCTGTGCAGGAAGTGACCCTCTGAGGACAGAGGGGCCCGGGCACCAGGAACGCCCGAGCAAGGTGGGAGCAGACCACGCCCTGTGTTCCTAAAGAGGAGCACACTGAGTGAGGGCTCTTCTACCATACAGTGGAACATAAGCAACGGCCCGGCAGAGGTCCATCAGCTCTGTCGGGTGGACAGAGCTCAGGGTTTATTCCAAGTCTGACACAAAGTCAGTGGTTGGTTTAGGGAAGAGGTAACAGGGGTTGTATGTCTATGTTTAAAATTATCTCTGCCTACAACTGAAAAATAAACTTGAAGGATGAATCAATAAATATGAAATGGTAAGGCCACATATGCTGACTACTCATCGAAAAGGACACCGCCCCTGGTACATTAATAAGAATAAGCAATTTAAGGTAAAAAGGAAAATTAGCTCTTTGATTGCAACCGAGCTTTATAAATCCCTAAAATGCAATACTAATTTTAAATCAGGACATTCTCTCCTAGTTTATTATGCACTATAAATAAAATAATAGATTTCTTAACCTTTCCTGCTGAAAGTATTTCATATTTAATGTGAAAGGATTAAAACACAAATGAAAACATGCTATTTGGTGTAAATGGCTGTTTGGCACACAGGCAAAGCGAGACTGTCGAGGTTTTGCTTTGGCCCTACTCTCTCTCAGTACCTTTTCCTCTTGTTCCTTTATTCTTCGCTTTTCTTTCTTTATTCCTTTTCCTCAATTCACTCCTTCTGTTTTCTTTTACTATCTTCTCTTACTTTTCTTTATTTCTGTCTTAATCAAATTATCTTGCCAACCAGGTATCCACAAAAGACCAAAAGAAAACCACAAACAATTTAAACACATTGAAATAACGTAGTGCAGTGTGTTCACCCCCCAAAAAAAAAAGATGGAACAAAAAAAATATCGTGTGTACTCCGTTAATGTGTAGGGCCAGTGGTTTAGCTGTGGGGAAAAAAAAAAAATGAACTATTATTGAAGAAATGCAGTCAGGAAACAAAATAGAGAATTTTGGAGAGCAGACTCTAAAAGTATTATTTAATGTGAAAATTGGGGAATGAGCAACTTTCAGTCATATGTTTTTATTCATTGTCCATATATAGAAATATAAAGAATGCTTATGATATTTCCTCGGGCCAAGAAAGCTATTTTTATTCAAAAGTCTAGAAATTCACTTTTGGGGAAGGAGTTATATATAAATTCTTTTTTGGGAAAAACAAGATGCCCAAATTTCATTTCAGTCCTCTTAAGCAATTAATCATTGTATCATATATATATCACAAGGAGAACAACGGAGGCAGAGAAGGAGCAGCCTGACCACTGGTCTTTCTAGTTACCTGAAATAGGCCACATGTGACAAGCAGGCTACTTTGGGCATTAGTTTAAGTTTGTCCGTTAAAACTATTCAACTATAAACTGGTTCCCAAAGTTCTCAGCTATTTTTACTTTACAGATTTGTCTTCTTAATATGAAAATATATTTCACAAGTTCTTTTATTATTTTTTATAAAGGTATCATCTGGTAGCCCCTGGTATTGCTTGTGAAATTACTCATCAGAAACTATGCAAGTAACAGAACTGTATTGAGTTATTTTCCTCCAAATGACCTATTAACATCCAACTGAGCAACGGTACCTTGCCTAAATAACTCAGATTTGTAGATAATTACACCTAGTGTCAAATAAGTGGATAGATATTTTTGAAACAACATAAAGAACCTCTCCATATATTTAGGAAATTGTCCCTTCTACACTGTAAAACAAAGAACACTTTCAATAGTAACTGCTAGACACGTATTCCTCCATCAAATTCCATAGCTTCAGTACATAACTAAAAGGAAAAACAATATAGTAGAATGTCCTG
The DNA here is from genome assembly GCA_004027595.1 of Dinomys branickii. NCBI lineage: Eukaryota > Metazoa > Chordata > Mammalia > Rodentia > Dinomyidae > Dinomys > Dinomys branickii. The sequence goes on along the minus strand of PVLD010002301.1, from coordinate 5,629 downwards.
TTTAAATACTCAAGTTAAGTAAAAAGTAGTTCTATTCATGGCAACATGAATCCATTCCTGGGATCGATTTTGGGAGCAAGATCTCTCATTGTGTTAGCAATTATCTGAGGCTTCGCACTAGGGAGTTGTCAATGGCACAGCATCACCATATACAAACAGGTGACTAAGAATGGTCACACATGATCACACCCAATCACACCATAATTCAGATTTTATTCATCCCATAGAGCACCACTTGCCAATACCTGGAACACGAGGTACCGAGGATGGGAAAAAGACTGCAAAAAGGTAACGTGATCTAAAATAAGCTGCAGCAAAAACTGCAAATTTTAATTCCATTCGCACCTTATTTAAAGTGTTTAACCTGCCTCAAGACAACACAGTGTTTAATCACACAAAAGGTGACAAAACCTAAAGAAGGCTCTGTCCACCGGAGTGATCACATGAGTTGCTTTCTGCAAATTTCCCAGCCTCTCATTTCTCCACTGAAGTGAGCTCAAGGAGAAGAGACGTCTTCACTGTCGTGTGAGAGAAGCTCTGTGTGTGCACAGCAATCCCCAAGGGGAGTGTCCAACGCTCAAGGAGAATGACAGATTAGGGGGAAAGCAAAATTCAAGCACACATGAAATGATGGCAAAGAAAGAACCACCACGGTGTTTAATGAACAATGCTGCAACTATTCATTACGCCTCTTCTCCAGATGATCATTAAGCTTTCAGCACTGTTTATGCAACAGAAAAGGAAATGTTGACTCAAAATTTCATACATTTACTATTCACACAAAGAAGAAACCATGAAGAGTATAATCTGCAATTACAGTACCTGCTGAAACGAGATCACTGTCATTGAACCTGGTTATTAGTTGTTGTAGTGCTGTCAAATGTGCTACCAATTCTGAATCTGGGATCTGCCTGGCAGGATCACTGGGGATACATGCTTGAAAGCTTGTGAAGCAGAACAATTAGATGACAAAAGTCACCTGACAATATCAATTTAAAGCCAGATTCTAAATGGGGGTTTTATATCTCTAAGGCCTAATGATAAAAGAAATTTTCCTTTTATTTCATCATTTCAAAATCCTCTGCTGTTATTTTTAGCCACCTTCATCATGCAATATTGTGGAAAATGTGGACATGACTCAGTGTTTACTGAGTGAACAAAAGAATTAGTGCAATTAATATAAGCTAACGTTTTTAACAAAAACAGAAGCAACTCAGTAAAAATGCATTGAATGAACCTCATAGTTAACTTGTGTTTAATAACTTGCTGGACATACAATCCAATAAAACACTGCAAACCATTACAAACTGCACATTAAAATGTAACTAGACACATCTGCTCTATAGAGTACCTCAGAAATAATTACACCTATGGCACTGTGGAAGGAGTTTGAATTCTCAAAATAACTGAATCCTGTATTTACTACCTGTCATCTCATTAATTAATGAATATCGTATTTCCCTAACTTAAATTTTGCAATATGTGAAATTGGGGCATAAGTATCTAACCTGAAGAGCTGCTATGGGGATTAACAGCAGTTAAATAAAATCATGGATCTGAAAATTTCTAGTATGACGTCTTCAGTGGCCATGTAGCAAGTGTCTGTCCAAACCTTTTGGAGGTCTGATTCTCTCTTATATGCCCTGATTTACACTGTGACCAGAAAGATCCAATTTCTGATGAAAAGATTAGGAAAAACAAAATGAAAAGATAACAACAAAAAACAGGCTCATTTGAATGTTGACCTAAAGCAGTCAAATTCCAAGTACTTTTAAAAATAACATTGAAAAGCGAACTGCACCAAGGTGACCCTTGTGAGAAATGAGCAGTGCTAGCCTGCCATGTTTTCCCTTAGGGTAACTGAAACATTTAAGACAGAAAGAATGAACACAGTCTAGCCTTAGGGTCTATTTCAGGGATGATGCCAAGTAACGATAACTTAAGAGCTAATTCAATAAAATTTTTGTGCCAAATTTAGTTTAAATTATAAATTTAGAATTGGTTTTTGAAAGATTTGGAAGAATCTTGTAATACCTGTGTTAAGCAGTAGTTACCTCCCTTATCCCGAATTGTTCAAGGTTCCAACAATCTCAAAGGGAGGTAGAATTGTTTTCTTTCCGTTCATTATCTTTCCTCAGGACTGAAAAGCAAAAGCTTCCTTCCTGGCCTTCTAAAATTAAATGCAGATTGAGCCCTCTACTTCTTCTATGAATAGATACTGCCGTATTCTAAAACTTTACCTTCTGTGCTAGTTAATGGGCAGTTAAGTTCTCCTGGAAGGAAGGCAAGTAGGTGGGGTTGGTGTTAGGTATTTTGTTCAGGTTTTTAAGATTTGAGGAGTGATGGGGTAGAAAGACAACAGAGGGCACTGTCAGGATAAATCTCAAGACAAAGAAAGAAACTGCCCGGGTAGACTGAATCCTGGCTGATTCCTGGAACAGAGAACAGAGTGACAACCAAGGTTGAGGGTGACCACGCCGGAGCCCAGGTGTGTGGAAGCTGAGTTCTCCACCTCCAGTTTCATTGTCCGCTTTCATGAAAACCTTTTGCTGTACAACGTAATTAAAAACCTGGATTACGTCCCTGGTTCCTGGGAAAAGGAAAAAAAATCCTGAGGGTTTTTTGAGTAGCAGGGATATCTTGTTATTCATGGGCCCTTTGGATGAAAGCTGAGTTTATTTTGAGATGAGATGCCTCAAGATGGGCGAGAGGTAAGAGAGGGCCCAGCACATGATGTGAGGGCTGCGGCTGTGACCCAGCCTGAATTCTAGGTAGCTAAGGGGGTGGATGCCAAATTCAAACCAGTGTTTAATGAGTCCTATGTAAGGGACAGGAAATCTAGTGGGGATTCCTCCTTGGTGAAAACACAGACATGTGAGCAGGGTGACAAGGCCTTGCTCTACCTGGACAATGCACCCAGTGTGTTGGGAACCTTCCAGACCTGGCCCGAGCTATCTCTGCTGTTAGCTGATCCTGAGTTGGACCTGCTGTAATGAAACTCAGACCTTGAGCATACCACCTTCCTGAATCCTGTGTGAAATACGGAGCCCAAGGGAGGTCATAAGCTCAGACCCATGGTCACTTGGTCTGACAGGAGAGCACGTTGCAGGGTCTAGGCCTTGTAACCTGTGACATCTGCACTAACTCCAGATGGTGAGACCAAGCCCTGAGTCACAGAACTAAACCAGTTAGGGCTGCTACAAAGTCCTTTCCCAGCCTGTACCCTCACAGTGCCTCATAGGCAGGTCCTATCTACGTACGGAGCACAGCAGGGCAGAATGACAGTCTGTGGTCAGTGCAGTCCTTAGGGAACCTGTCTATAATGCTCCACAACAATAGGAAGCCCAGATCATGTGTTGAGGAGGAGAGGAGAAAGTGCCTGGGGTAAAATGGGAAGCTGCATTCTCTGCTCTGTTGGGAAACCTAAAAAACCTAGAGCACTTGGCCTGGCTGTTGAGGTGTCTGTTACAGATGTTTGGTATGTAGGCATACACTTCCATGGTATTTCTGAAATGGACCTCGCTGGACACAAACTGTGTCTAGACCATCCATGAGTATCACTTGGCAGACTTTCATGAACTAGTAACTCCTAGCTGGGAAAATTCAACCTTTATCTTTGAGTACTCATTTTAGGGAATCTACTGTGCAGATGTTTGGACAGTAAGAGAAGAAAAAGAACTTCTAGGACCTAAACCTTCAAAGAGTTCCTCAACACATCTTTGCTCATGGAAATAGGCATGCTATGCAAATACACTGTAGTCAAAAGCCTCCTAAGCCTGGGAAAGAGAAGTCTGGTAGAAGAGCTCTTAAATGATACATCTTAATAATCTACCTATTGAGGGGAGTCAGGCTCTAGGGTCCAGAGACCTTTTGTAAACAGCTGATGAACCTATGGAGACATCACTCAACCCAAGCTTTTGAAGCAGTGACCACCCACTTCTCACCATTCCATCACTGGGTACACAACTCTGACACGTGGGTCTCAAGAGAGGACTGTTTTCATTCCTGGGTAGATGAGCCAGGCTCCTATGGGAAGACTCCAACCTCTATTCACACTGGTACTGTGAGAATTTCAGAAAGGCCACGAAGAAGTGGGTAGGGAGAGATGATGTCAGTGCACAAGCCCACATCTTTGCTGGGGTATGAGTCACAACTGGCTAGAGTGCCCACGAGTGCCACATCAATTTAATTTTTTTAAGTTATTCCTTTGTTTAAACTTCAAATATCATAAAATTGATTCAGAATATTTAAACAAGTTTGCTAAATAAAAATAAAATGTGTGTCCTCATCTCATCCTCCACATGTAGTCAGTGCTAATCCTTTAGGGCATATCTTCTTAGATATTTTCCAAAACACTACCAAACCACTAATACACATAAAAGGGTTTTAAATTTCGTACAGTGGGTGAGAGCTTATTCTTATGAAAATGTCATAAGTCAAATTTTATTCTGCATTTCTGTTGTTCAATGATGGACCATATATAGGTGTGTGTGTGTGTGTGTGTGTGTGTGTGTGTGGTGTGTATACACACACATGTATATACTTCAATACTATAGATACAGATATCCTTATATTAAATTATCTTAAAATATAGTGGACCACCTAAAATGTATAACAGATATTGGGGAAATGGGAAGAAAATGTTCAGTTGGTAATGGAAACAGGGAGGGAGAAGGGGGAAAGGAAGGGAACAGAAAAAAATGAAAAGAAGGAAAAATGGAAACAAAGCTTTTGTAAACAAGGAGGGGAAGAGAAGCGGAAGGCAGGGGAGGGGGATGGGAAAGAAGAAGAATCAAGACAGATCACGCACAGGTACAAATTCCCCATGATGAATGTGATCATTATGCATAGCTAAACTGTACCAATAAACTTAATTTTAAAAAAGGGCATAAAAATATAGTAGTCCTTGTTAGGATTCTACTTGCGTCTGTTCAGTTATTCTCTTGTTAGTGGACATTTAGGATATTAATACATTTTGCTGCAGCATGTAATACTACAATGAAAATATATTTTTGCTGAATAAATTCTTGTATATGGAAGCTGTGGACGAAAGGAATCTAAATTTTTAATATAAATTCTAATTTGCTTTTTCTAAAAAGGACAGCAGCTTGTATGTGCCCTCACTCTACACCATTGATTGGGGAGGTACAATTCTTTTACCTTTTCTGCGGGGTTTTTTGCTCACTTTTCTTGTCAGAATTTTGGGGATAGTAGAAAAAGGAGGGGATATGGGGATTGTATTATTCCTGTATTTGCTTTGTGCTTTTGTACCTTGTGCAACTGTAGAAACAAGATTTAAATTGCAAGCTTTTATGTTTTAAAACAGCATTAGATTCTTCATGTTCTTCTATTTTTTAGTGCTGTGTATAAGAGGAAAAACAATAAAAACAATACAGGACTTGAAAACAAGACGACAGGAAATTAACAGTGGTTATTATATTGCATATTATTATCTTCAAAGTAGTTGCTCAGATTAACAGATACAAGCATGCAACATTGATCAAAAACTATAAGCACTAACTGTTCCTTTCTTTTTTTTTTTATTTTAGAAACATAAAAGTACAAAAACATATTGACAAACAGACACCCATTATCATAGAAAATAGTACAATCACAACTAATCTATAGA